>VNJV01017715.1:0-10100 GCA_008042635.1 Drosophila nikananu | reverse complement strand
GCAGGGGGAGAAGATAACCTCGGGCAGCGATGATGAGGGTGGGTGAAGCCTATAAAAACAATGCATAATGTTCAGCTACCTCCTTAATTTCATTTAAAAAGGAACAGATTTGTATATATTTTAATTTATAATATTCTTTTCATTCGCTTACACAGGCCAGGACGACAACTGTGCCAAGAAAAAGCACCGTCGCAATCGCACCACCTTCACCACCTATCAGCTGCACGAACTGGAACGGGCCTTTGAGAAGTCACATTACCCCGATGTCTACTCCCGCGAGGAGCTGGCCATGAAGGTTAACCTGCCCGAGGTCCGCGTTCAGGTGAGTCATCCCAGCCCAGTTTATCTTACATGTATCTGCTGTAGCTTTTAGAGTGATTTACACCTGAACCCTGCTGCTAATTGTGCAATCAATGTGTCTGCATGGGGAAGCGGAGCCACTGGCAGCCAGGCTCCGGAAATTAAATAATTTCCGTTGGCGATTTATTTTAACGAAATTAAGTTGTGCCCGCTGGTTATCACTCCCTTTCAAACCCAAGTGCTTGTAAAGAGCTAGAAAAGCATACATCTTACTTGATTGGTAGGAACGAATGGCCAGAGAAATGCCTTTATTTTGAGAATAATTTAGGAACTACCTTTGGTTAGCAGAGAACTTATCGCCTTACTTAAGAGTTCCCTTGAAAATGAATGAGAATTCCAAATAAACTAAAAGGTTTAATGCTTAAAATTCTCAAATTTAAAGAGGTTTTTCAATATCCTCTTCATTTGCGTTTTTTTTGAATAAGTAATAATTATATTTCCTTATTTTCCAAGAACTCTTTACTGCTTTATTTAAGAGTATTTATTCCCTCGACTCCTTTTACCTCCCCTTCAGAGCCATAATATTTGTCAAAACTTTGCGCATAACTTGGCTCCAAGTGCATGGAACAATTTATGTCTCAATCGCGAAATGACAACGCCGAAAGAGTTTTCAAGTTGCCTGTGGCCCATTCAATAAGTTTGCTTTTCTTCCTTGGAGAGAATTATGCATTTTATGCGACTATGCGCCTTTTATGCTCGCAAACGCCGCGGCATTGGCCATGAGGGCGGGAGGAGGGCGATGTGGCAGAGGATGCCATGTCTGACAGCCATTCGTTTCGGGTGGCAAATTGTGACGTGAACGGGCAGGGCGCCTCGTAAATTCCATTCACGGCGGTGTAGCATAAAATACGCTTAAGCAGCGGCAACATTTTGGGAGGGTAGTGGAGAAAAAAGGGTATCTAATATGGTCTGATATTACTTTGTATCTTAGAAGGATATGACCTATGCTAAGTCAAAGGTTTATGGTTTATTTTCGTTTTTTAGAACCCCTTTCAAGGTTTTTAATTGCAAAATCTATACAATTATTTTCTAAAAACACCAACAATCAAGAACTTGTAAAGAATATCTTGAGCTTCAAATACGAAAATTCTTTTTCTATGTAAGAAAATACCCTGACAAAGCCCCGAGGCTGCTCAAGAACCCCAAGTGGACCGAGCAACTGGCATACTTTCTCCAACCGCAGCCAGAAGTAGGAGTAAGGACACTCTCTTTAGGGGTGTAGCAAAAGGGGAGTAGGGAGCAGGGAGCAGGGAGCCGGGGCCACCGGTAAATGCAAAGGACATATCAAATTTCACGATTTCGTTTCGCTTCCGCGGCCGACAAATCATTTTTATTGACTAAACATTATCGTGCCCACAGCCAGGAGCAGCAGCAGAGTTGGCGACACTGTCGTCGGCGTCTCCAACACAACACGGGGCACATAAATAAATAAACAAATACCGAAAATGCCGTATGTATTTATAGGTGTATCTATAGCCGAAGCCATATAAACGGTATACAAAGGTAATGAAGCGAAATCGCATAAAAATTTCTCCTTCTGGGCCCTGGCCCTCATGTGTCACTTTGTCAAATTGACACGAATTCAAATTATGCCAGCAGGCACCGGGGGCGAGCGGAGCTCTCCAACCCTTTGACTCGTTTTTTCGATTTAGTGGGGTGCACCACCGGCACCATTCAGCCGCATTTCCCCCTCTGTGTTTGTAATCGTATTTGCGGTTAGTTTGCATGAAGTTCTAGTTATCGTTTTTACTCCTTTCCTTTCTGTATTTTTTTTTCTTTCTTGTTTGCTGCTGCTGCTCTTTGACTGGGCCTGGGAAATTGCTTGGTGTGCAACTCGTTGAAGGTGGAAATTTGTTTTGATTAAGTTTCCACACACAGACACACCTGGACACACATAGGCTGGCCAAAAAGGAAATGTAACCAAAGTTGTCAGAGTTCTTTGCAAAAAAAACCCCAGCCAGCCATCCACCAAATAGAATTTCTCGTTTAGATGAGTTCATTTCAGGGGCTCTGCTTTGGTCGCCCACTTTTCGTCGGGTTCTTTTTGGGAGCGCTGTCATTGCATTGTAATAGATTTGTTAAATGTTTGTTTAAAAAGTTTGATTGGATTTTGCATTTGTGTATGGCAATGGAATGAATTTCTCTGTGGCTTGTTTGATTGTTGTTTAAATGGCAATATTCGGTGACAGCCAAGGCCCTAAACTATGCAACTATCCGGATCCAATTGAAATTGTGTCACTTTGTGGTTTGCCACAGAAAAAACGGCCCTTGAACAAGGGTCTGAGCCGTGGTCTAAGCCCAGGGGTTATCGGCGATGGTAACCAAAACAAAACGCGTTAAGCCGGCAAATTAAACGGCAGATTAACGCCCCAAAAAACACAGCCAGACGATCATTAACACGGTGTATCGTTGCTTCCCCTAAAGCCCCCGGAACCTTCCGAGTCCTGAGAGCCGAAACATATGTCCGGGGAGAGATGACAATTACTTTTGTTTGGATTACTCGCTGACAGGAGAGCGCCGAGTGCTGCTCCCTTATCCTGGAGGGTTGTCTGGCGCTCAGTCAAGGGTTAAAGCCGCCGCCAGTCGACTCAATCATACGCCGCATTAGGCCGAGGGCCAAAAAGAGTTTAATTAAAACTTAATTTGCCATGGAGCAAACCAAATCGAGTGGGAATGGATGGATTGATGATGGGATATACCCAGCATATGTACATATATACCGACTAGCTGCATGTCTTGGTTTAGTTTGGCAAATAAACATGACTATTTCCATGTGCAACGACCATTTTTATTGGGTTTATTAGCAGCAAAAATAAACAAAGATAAAGGACACAGAGGCAAAAGTTTGTGTCAATTATTTTGCATAGTCAAATGATTAAATATCGTAAACCTGTCAAAATATCCCATCCTTTTCTATCCTCCTATCCTATCCGCCAAAGGCAAATAATAATCCCGTGTAATAGTTTATTTATCTGCATATATTGCTCATACGACATGTGTGACGTGACACAGACAGCCGCGGGGCGTTGCTGTTTGTGCTCGTAAGGGGATGTGCATAAACAGCAAACAAATAAAAATGTCATTTCACTAACAAATAAAATAGATTTTTATTGCATTCCACTTGGGCTGCGTCTTTGCCTTCGCCTTCGGTTTCGCCTCTGCCTCTGCCTTTGGATTTGTGCAGGAGTTTACATTTGGATTTCCCTCCTCGACATTTCCACATTTTTATGCTCATTTCGTTGGGTGCTCCGTTCTGGTTTCTGCTTCGATTATTTTTTATTGAATATTTACTTCAACTTTGGCATTCGTTTGCTCGCATGACCGTTTTATCGACGTAGTTGATGCCCTCCTCCTCCGCTACCCGCAACGCTTTCGTTTTCACATGCCATAATAATAATGCATATTAGGTTCATTTGTTTAGACCCCCCAGCCCCATGAAATCCTATACAAATCTAATAATGAAAACGATCGCTGGTCCTGCGACTGCCAAACCAGCTCGTTCATCGCCATCATCGGGAGCAGGAATGTCCTGTGCGGGTCATCAAATCGCAGGAATAAAGTCATTGAATGCCTAAGTAGCCTGGTCCCACTGGGCATTGGAAATTGAAATTGTGGAAAAAAGCTTTTCAACTTGTTTAACTTATTGTCTGGGCTGGGAAGGGACCTCAGCAGTCTCATCGGGGAGTGGCTGGGCCTTTTAAGGATATTTATTGGGCACTTGTCCTGATTTGTCCAGTGTGCCCAAAGCAGTTAATGAACATTTGCATTTCTTTTCCAAGGCATTCCCGTTGATGTAATTAAATGGCAAATGAAATATGCATCGCACTCGAGCGACAGCTGCCCTCAAGTGCCGCTTGTCGTGGGCGAGGGTGGGTGTGGGTGTGGGCTGAGCAATTAACACATTATGCCACCTTGGCATAACAACAATAATAAGGAGCAGGAGCAGGAGCTGGAGCTGGAGCAGGAGCCGGGTTGGAAAGCCAGGGAAAACAAAGCCACCGCAAGGGTAAATAAATGTCAGGTCACAAAAGGTAGACCAGGTTAGGGGTTGCCTTGCTTAATGCTCAACGGGAATAAAATATATTTAGGCAGGGTCTTGTGTGTTACACATCTGCCGTTTATTAAAATGTGTTTTGATCAACTGTCAACTAAAACAAAGAGAGCTGAAAAACACTTCCAGGCACTTGATATGATTCGGCTAATTTGGCTGACAAGTCCAAAGGGGAGGATGGACATGTTTTGTGTAAGGAAATATGTATTACAAAGCAATGTAGATTATTTTACTAGGGAACTTAAGGCATTTTCATTAAACCTAAAAATTGATTTTAGAGAACAGAATAAGAATTAGTAAATTATACATAATAAAAAATATATTTTGGAAAGGTTAAACCTTGTGAAATTAAGTGCGTTTAAAGCAAGCCAAGCTCTTTTTTCAAATGGCACTAATTTGACTGGAAATACATTTAGGAAAACGTTAGCTTCGCAGAAAGACACACAAAATCAGGCTCCCCACAGAAGTTTGCCGCTTTCAATTAACCCTCATTAGAAGCTCGACTCACAAAGGGCTTTCTTCTACCGATCAGGACACGCCCACGCCGAATCCGTGTCGCAATTAATTAAACTTGAAAGCCGCAGAGAAGAGCACAGATACCGGGAGCCAAGCAGCCGGGAAATGGAAGGATGACGACGCAGTTGCCGCACGGCTCAAAGAAATTCCAACAGTTGGCAGCTGGAGGGAGACCGGGAGGCCGGAGATGCCGAAGGATCTTTGGCAAAAGACCACATTGTCGGCATCGTTTGTATTTGTTTGCGATGGCATCCAATTTCATTCTTTTATGCGACTTATTGAGTTTGCTCTGTGCCGCTATCTCTGCATTCTGGTCCTGGCTCTGGTCCTGGCCCGGCCAAAGGGTGTTGTTGTCTCCAGTGTCTGAGCCTGGGGCAGAGTTGAAAGGCTGCCTACTACGCCGCCGCCATCGCCGCCGCCGCCTTTCATGTGAAGCTCGCGTACATCCAGCGCATCCTTGCCGCCGTTTAAGCTGCGAAACGTGTCCTTGTGCTCGGTACTCGTATTTGCTTAGCCAGGACTTGCAGGCTACGATTGCGCTTTTCTTCTGGCTAATAAAGTCTGAGTTTGGGACACGTGCAGGGGATTTGTTTTAGTTTGCGTTCGCTTGGCTCAAATTCACCGTAACCTGTCAACACATTTCAATATAAATGCATAAATCAAACGGAATGAAATTATAAATCATATCACCCCTGGCTCGGGGCAGAGGTCGAAGGTGGTTGCAACCCCCAGACGTGGCCTCACTTGACGTCACGAAAGCGAGGATTGCTTTGCTCTCAGCACTCCCCTCGAGCAAAGTAAAATATAAACCAATGTAATCAAGCGAAGACAATTACAATTACAATGAAATTATTTCCCATTTTGTCGGGGCTTTTTTTATGGTAAATTACTTTTGGCAAGGTCCTTGGATCTCTGAGAAAGCAGCCAGGAGAGCAGCTGCTCTCGTGTCAAGTGCACGAAGGGGGTGGGATTTGTTTTCGCAGTGCCAGCACACACCCCCGTGGCTGATGATGAAAACGTTATGAATATTATTCAATTTTGACGCCTAAATGCTTTGTAATGAGTTGCACATCTGTTCGCTTCGGCGAGCGCTTTTCTGGCGGAGTCAAAAGGCAACAGGAACAACAACAACAGGATAAAGGATGAAGTGCGAGTGCTTTCGGGCATTATGTTTTTATTGCATTACAGCCCGAGTCAGATGTCAAGGATGCACTCAATCCAGTTTACAGTTTCGAGCGGGCCTCAATCAAGACTTTGATTTCGGATTGTGTAATCAGTGCCCGGGCCCCGCCACTCTCATCTGCATCCGATTCCTCCACGCTGTCAGTTTAAATGAGCCCCGGGCTTAAGTTGTCAAATTAGCAGCCACAATGCGACTCCAATTGCGATCCAAAGTCAATCAAAAGAATGCCCAGTATTTCCGAATCGAGCTCAGGGAGACAGGTAGAAAAAATAAAGAGGGGAGCGTCACGCAGGCATGTGTGTGCGATACACAAGGAATTGACTTAATCAGCTTTATATAAATGCTTATTTTTGACAACGCTCTCGCTCCGTACCCACATACGCTAATTATGGCAGCCCCAAGCCGCTTATTATAATTTCAGACATCATATTTATGGGGACCACAAAGCGAACTCCTCCGCTCGTGGGGTCGCTTTTCCGCTTTTAATTAATTCCCGCTGCCTGCTAATTGGTTTTATGCGTTTCCCAAACAAGTTCCTACTGCGACTGCATAAATCACAAAACACTTAAACAATTTTCCAAGCTCGGGCCTCGGCCGGTTGTTCACGTTGATTACGTGCTAATTAATCACCTAAACAAATTTTCGCTTCGGCTGGCAGGTGGAATAACAATAATAACAATATTATTTTCGAGAGCACGCAAATCATAATTAAGTTATCAGGGGGAGGACAAAAACTTTGACTACAGCCCCCAAAAACTATTCCAGAGCCTTACACGTAGGTCAAATCTTTAGATTTATTGCTTTTAAAAATAATATTAATAAGCTAGGACAAAAGTTAAATGGATTAAAGATTTGATTGAATTATTTATCGAAGCATTCTAAAATTTGTTCTGGTTTATACTACATTTAAAATTGCACTTTAAAAGCCCTCTATTTTTTTGTATTTTCAGTATATATCTTAACTTTATATCCTTTAGTTTGTATGAGTTTGTAGGTTGCTGTTTATATATTTGTTAATTTTTTTCTCAACCAGATTCCCATCACAATTCTAGGATTATTTCCAGACTTAAATGTTAATAATATTAATATGCTCAAACAAAGGCTATACTTAACTTTGTGCAGTGCACCTTTATTAATATATATTTGTCCTTTGAAATTATTCAAATTGAGCGTGGCAACTCAGCTCTACTCCCGAGCCCAATACTGTCACCGTGGCTCCCTCGGGGCCCTCGACTGTTGCAAATTAAAAATGCGTCAACAGAAATTTGTCCCTGTGGCAGGGGCAGGACCAAGAACGCGGCGAGCAACCCCCGCCAGGAGCCCCGTATTTGTCGTCCTTTGTAGCCGATTTAACTGCTTATTAACTGTGCGTGCGCTCGTTCCTTTTTCGCTCCGAATGCTGCCCGGCATGTCAGCAAGTAAATAAATAGCTAATTAAATACAGGGTGCCACGTGTCTGCGCACAAACACGCCCCGGCAAACAGACCGCCCACCCGGCTCCGCCGGAGCTTGGAACAATTGAAATCCGAAGGAAACCCGAGCCCCTGATCGAGTGGGTGTCGTTGGATCGACTTTTCTCACAGTGACATTTGAGGCGGAGCAGGGAAGCCAGGTCTGCGGCTGTCACAGAATCAAGATTTGTCGCGTGTTGGGCCTTCGATTACAGGACTCTCGTTGGAAAAGTAAAACTGTAATTAGCGGCAGTGCGATGAGCTGACAAGGCGGCGGATCTGAGAGTGTGAAAATAGGAAGCAAACTGTAAAGGACAACATCTCTGGGATTAGTATTAGGACAGCCTTCAAGGCGGGCTTTTGCTTTTCATTTTCCAGCTAATAGATTCTTTATAGATACTTAAATATCACACTTATTGAAAGTATCTTCAGGGTATTTTAAAAGAAGCCTTCTTTAAATTAAAAGCATATCCACTCTGGCTTCTCCTTTCATGCCTCCCTCTCATCTCCTGACAGTGGCCAACTTTCAAGGACCAAGCGGCGGCATCGAGTGTAAATCAATACGCTTGTCGGCTCTTAAACTAATTAAAACATCTTGCGGATTGTGGCCGTCGTCAAAGCTTTTGTCTTCGCTCTAATTTGCCCTGAATAGCACAAAGCGACCGAAACAGGATGCCCGAGACTCTGGCTTAGCTACCTAAGAGCTCTCTCTCAGTCTCTCCTTGTGCCGGAACTAAAAGCCAACAATGGAATAAAAAACATGTCATAAACTAACAGGGCAAGGACTCCATGCTGCGGCATTGTCCATCCCAGGTCGGGCTGGATTTATGACAGCCCCTGGATTGAATTGAACCCGAAGTGAATGCTCCGTGTGTCTGTCGCTGTCTGGAAGCCGGGAACGGGGACGGGGACAGCCATATAATTAGGCTCCCCTAGCCAGGATTTGAGGAATTTTTTAATTGAATTAAAGCTTGCGCGAGGAGCGGCGCGGCGGCGTTCCCATGCACGGCATATGCATTTGCTTTATTACCTTAGGCGCCGCTATCAATATCCTTGAGCGCAACGGGTTGTCCTGCCCCGAACCTTGCGAGCCTCGCCCTTTAGGGCCCCGGGGTCCCTAATTGCAGGACTTGCTGGGCTATATTTTCGCCTTACATGCAATTAAATCGCCTATCGCCCAACGAGAACCAGCTCAAACAAAGTGCATTCGATGGCACCGGCTTTTCAATCAATTTGAATGAATCGCCTGACAAACAGGCGGCACTGGGATAATTATAGTCCTGTCGCTGGCAAAATGATTATGCCATGGTGTAGTAGCGTCTAGTAAGCAGATCGGACAAGCTGATTTCAGGTGACCCCCCATTGGAAGAGATAACGTGGATAAATCTGAATTTTACTCACATATTTTTGAGGTATAAATATGTATAAAATCAGAATGAGAGTAAAGAATATATTACAGAACAACTTCTTTCCATTTCTACTTTGTTTACTCTGTCATCATGTATAGGTTGTAAAAAGATATGTATCATTTCTATCTCAAATTATTTGGCAAAAATATTATGAGGTAATCTGGTTTTTATATTTAAAAAGCGTTGTTTTAAGATCTATAAAACTATCATATCGCTGGGTATTATTAAAGATTTATACACATATGTATATAATATATATTGATAGAAATAGGAGGAGTCCAATATCATTTACCAACAAAAATATTGCCATTAATTGACTTGATGAATTTATTTGAAATATAAAATATTATATAACAAATTATTTAATATATACATTTAGATAGTATAATTTGTATCAAGAAATATAAAAATAACTTTATTTATTTGTCGTGTAACCGTTTATATTTAAAACTAAATTATAATACCAGTTTTTATATATTTCAAACAATGCACCCAGTTAACTTATTCTTTATTTTTATTATTTTTTTATTATTATCGATTTATCATGCATATATCGCAAAGTTTAAATTCTATCTTTAATCTATCGATATTTTCTGACGTTCTATCCGATATATAATCCGATACATAAAGAACCAAATAGCTCGAAAATAAAAATAAAAATATAAAATAATAATGGCTATATCGACTCGGCTGTTATTCATCTTAACTAGATTTCAAATGCCAATTTCTATACCATTTAAATTAGCTTGCTATAGATTTCCTATGTGTGGTCAGTCGAAAGTCTTGGAAACCATTTCTCCCACCGCAGACCCTAACATCCTGCCCGAAATCGGAAGTATGAATAAACCAACAATATATACTTATGCCTCTGTGTAATATCAAGTCGAACTGCAACAATCCAACAAGCCCGTCTAACCAACCACCGCCCACACCTACATACCACCCACCCGCCGCCCCTCTACAAGTTGCAAACAGTTTTATTAAGCTGCTGAAGCTCTTGTGTGTTAAAAGTCAATTTTCCAATTTGCAAACTGTCAGAAACATTCGAAAAGCAATTTCTGCCACACAGCGAGTGAAAGAGAGGGTCGTTTCTAGCCGAAAGAGAAACGGAGAAAGACAGAGAGCGGCAG
>VNJV01017714.1:0-22328 GCA_008042635.1 Drosophila nikananu | reverse complement strand
CTCAATCGAAAGGTAATAAAAATACCTTTCATATAAAAGAAAAATTATGAAAATATCTCAACTGGTTCACTAGTTATGATTTTTGCAACCCAAAAGTATCTAAGGCCCCACTGTGCGTCGCCTGGCTGGAAGTGCCAAAACCAACAACAGCACATAAATAACCAAACAAAGCCAATTAAAAATAAATTATGATCCACCTCTCGCTCTCTTGGTGGCTATCTGTATCTCTATCTCTATCTCTAGCTGTATCTGTATCTGTATCTTTTGGGAGTCCCTGGAAAAACTCAAGCATACAAAGTGAGATTTGAAAATCAAAACTGCAGCACATGGCCACAATGTTGGTCACATGGGTTGGAAAATTGTTAAAGGACTTTCCCAATTGCGGGTTTCCACTCACACACACACACACACACACACACATGGAGTGGCGAATGCAATCGTATCTGCATCCGAAAGATACAGATACAGCCTCGGACACGTTCGGCTGGGAACAACGTCTACGTGACTGACTGAAATGAAATTCCTCATGTGGTTTTTTTTTCTTTTTGTAGATGAGCCAAAGTCAAAGTCCATCGCCATTTTGGTATCTATTTTGCAATCGCGATTACAAGATAGTAACACTTGTTTGTAAACCGAACGTAACTAGTATTTGAGTTACCTGCAAATCGTCATCTTTTGGGTGACTAAACCAATTATAATAGCAAATATTAGCCCTCTCCAAGGAAGCAAAAATAAATGTATATTTTTCTGTTATATTTATTCCATTGAAGCATAAAATTAATGGTAAATGCCCTAATTTAAAAGTTTTGTTTGGAAATGTTCAATAACTTCAATAAGATTAATATTTTCCAAGATATACATTTTACTAGACGCAATAAATTGTAATTCTGACTAAAACATGATGGAAACTCGTATGATAAGGCATCGTTAATACTCCCATACCTATAGTTTAATATGGCTTTCATATTGACATTTCATCAGGTTTTAAATTTCCCTTTAAGCCCATATAAGCGTGTTCCTTTTAAAATATTGTTTACTGCGGCTTCTCGGTAAGTAAGTAAGGAAATGGATAGTTGCTTATGATGCACGCATTTATGGTTCACTTTGAGTAATCAATTTTTTGAATCATATGTAAACATATGCACATTGATTGCCTGTGTTTGTAAATGTTTCAATGAAATTGTTTACCGATTAGCGGAATTATTGGCAAAATCGAATGCAACGAGTGCCGACTTTTCCGCCCCGATTTTCCACAGACATCACCACCTCCTGGTGCGCTGTCCTCGTGCTCGGTTTTCGATATAGATATATGTTTTTTTGTTGGTTTCGGTTTTATTTTTCCTTCTGCTTTCATCTGTGCCCCCAGCCCCCAAGCAGCTCATTGCATTCACACATTCGTCGTCTTGGGTGCTTCTCTTCGCCTCTCCTTTTACCTCACTTGGCGTGGTTTATTGTTTCTGTTTGTGGAACGAACGTTCAATTTGTGTGGCACTTGATGGATTTTTAGCAGCTAGCAGCAGCCATAACATTCTCGGTCCCAAGTAGTTTAAGTAGCCATTCCGAATGGGAATTTAAGTAGGCGCATTCCACCAAAACATACACACTTTACGGGTCACCCCACCCACCATTTTCCATCGCCCTCCATGCCCTGCTCTCCTCTGCATTGGGAAAATTTTAAGGGATATTCCCTAATATCGGGAATGTATTTAAACTTAAATTTTCCAATGTATAAACAAGATAATTTACTTTATATATTTACTATATATATTAAAGCTATAGAAAAAGTTGGAGTCAAACAGACTTGACTTAGTAAAGTTCAAGTTTTTAGGCTTGGGATTAGGCATCCTTGGGTTAAACTTAATTTGCAGAGCATAAAGTTATTAACCCTTTGATAGGTAACCTCGGGTTAAAGTTAATCTGGCACGATTAAGAAAACCTCGGGATAGGCGATATCCAGAAATTAACAAGTTCGATTTTGACATATTTAAGTTAGAGTTAAGGAAGTAATTAACCTTGGATTAAAGTTTCTTTTGTTTGAGTTGGAGAACATAAAGTCTGGAGATTGGTAACCTTATGTTAGGTTATGGTTAACCTCACATTAATCCTGATCGATTAAGAAAACCTGAATGTTTCGGAAATAGAAAACTTCTGGTTCTTAGGTGATTTCCAAAAGTTAACAAGCTCGATTTAGAAATTATCAAGTTCATGTTAAGAATATAAATATCCTTGTGTTTCTTGGTAGATTCAGAGAACTGAAAGACATTAAGCCTGGACACTGGTAACCTTCGGTTAGGTTATGGTTAACCTCAAGTTAATCTGACTCGATTAAGAAAACCCCGGAAATGGGTAACTTCGGGATAGGTGATATCTAGAAAATAACAAGTCTGATTTAATTTATATCTTATCTGGCTAGATAAAACTAATAATATAGTTTTATTATAAACTATTAAAACCCCAAGTTAAGCTAACCTCTGGTTAGGAAATTTCCTGAGGTTAATAGTATCGATTAAGACATAAATCCAGCCCAAGTTAAGGATGTTTTTTGGTCTTAATTTTGCAGTTAGCAAAGGTTTGAATTTACCAAATTTACTTCTAAAACTTTTCTATTTTCCTTTTCCACTTTCACAAATTTTCCGTCGAGAGCAAACAGATTGAATTGGTTTCGTATTTGAGTTCTCCTCTGGCCTTTTTCCGGTATTTAACAGCTGCTGACACAATATACGAAGTCTTTTTGGCTTATTACTGTCAATCTCCCAAATTTCCCCGGGTCGGTGGGTGGTGGAATGCATTTCCCTTTGGATTGGTTTCTGCTTTCTGTTTGCCTTTATTCTGTTTTCGGTTTCTCCTCCACTTTGGCACATAGAAAAACTGAACTGAACTGCAGGCCCACGCAGCAAATAAATAAAATTTCTGTATCTGCAAGATGACGACACATGACGGACACACACAGAACACACAGCAGATCGGGAGGGTGAACAAAAACAAAAAAAAAGGAAAGAACGAACGATAAGTGAGGGGAGAGCGTCTAAGTTCACTCAATTACTGGAGGAAGTGCAGAATTCAACGATTTCCAAAAGGCGATACAAGATAAATGTGTGTGTACATCTAGTCTAAATACAAGATATATACATATATAATATATTTATGCTATACAAGATAGATATATATATTTGGAAAATACTACGCCTTAAGCAGAGCGTTGGGATTATTGATTACTAATTTATGATAAGCCTTGTGATTCAATTCTAGGAACTGCACTCTGCTTCTGTGGCTATTTCTGATTCAATCCGAAAATATGTATACATAGGCAGCTAAATTAAATATTTGTATAGCTGTACATTTGATTAAAATGACCTTGATATCATGCCATTAATCGAAGTACTATTAAACCATTTAGAATTTCTTAAGATCAAGATATATTGGCATATACAGTATCATATACTTAGTATTCTAAGTGGATATGTATTCAACCTGTATTCATTATCTGGCCTTTTCCTTTAGCAAACACTTTCGCTTTCTACGTTTTATTATTATTTTCCCAGAACCACTCCTTTTAGAAATGTGTCAGAATTATTTATAAAACACGTATGATCAATGTTTTTAAAGAGTATCAGTGGTTTTAAAACCACAAAATATATAAAAATCATCAAATTATTACCACAAAATTTATTCGAGGTTAGATTTATGTTTTTTGAGGCAGTTTTCACCGTCATAAATCCAGGATTAAATCGGCAATCACTTGCACTTGTTCGCTCTTAATGTTTCTCAAGAAAACAGAGAATAAGAGGCAGCCGGAGAGCCACAAGTTGTGTATGTGTGTGTATATATATATATATATATATATATACACGCACCTGACTCATTAGCATAACCTGTTGAACGTGTTGGCGGGGGCAAAGAGGAAGAGGGAGTGGCAACGGCGCCGCCGCTTTTCATTTTTTATTCTTTTCATTTTGCACGCAGCTTCTTGTTTATATTCTGATTGAGCGTGCGTATTAATCAAAAGTGTTTCATCACAGCAAATTTTCCCCTTGGAAAACTATATTCTTATTCACACACAAAAACAAAAAATTAAGAAATAATTCAAGGCGGTTCATTGCTCGCTGAGAAAAAGAGTAAACAATCAGTTTAATTTCGCTGCAGATAAGTTAAGTTCAGTTTTGCAGCCGATAAACATAAATCTTAATAAATGTGACCCACTGCCTTAGGTTCTTAAATAAAAACAGAAATATCAAAAGATAATCTATTTAAATAATTCGCTTAGTTGTTATTATAATTATAGGAAAAATTCTGTCACTTGTGTGCATTATCAATCACAAGAAAGGAAACTGAATGTCACATTTTCCATGATGGCGTCTCATTTTTCCTCTATGTACTTGAACAACTGAGTCAACAAATGGCCACTAACTAAACCCGACGAGTTTTGTGTGAGTGTACTTTACGCACTCACTGTTCTCCACTCCTCCTCCAACTTCATCGCCGGCCGCCCTCTCTTCCAGCTTCTGTTTTCTGGGCTTTGCTTTGTTCTATCCGCTTGCCTTGATGCGTTTTATTTTCGTTTACTTTTGCAGTTAGCTGCCAAAAGCTTCCACATCTGCTGGAAATGTGTACACTGTACAGTGATGTCTCAGCATCTAAAAACACTTTGTAACTTTTAAGTTGTCACTTAATATTGGACTAGTCCAGTAATTGTGACGAGTGCCTTTTCGTAATTATTAGTGTGATTTCTAATCGGGCAATCGTAAAACTAATTGCGGTCTGAGTACTGATAAATTACCTTTTGTGGCAGAAAACTTAAGACTCCAGTGATTTAAAAGTATGTGGCGCTTAGTAATCAGTCACTTAATGAAAATATAAGTAGCAAAAAAAAAAATACTATGGGTGACTTACTACTTAATTCATTGATTATTTTGGCATTACGACTCAAGTAACAGTCATATTCTAACAAGGAAATGTAAAACATTATGAGATCAATATTATTATTCAAATGGTGTTGCGGTATGCACCCATTTCCTTTTTATTACAAAATCACTGTTTACTTGTGATAATATATCTTATTAACTGCTGCTGAACGCGACCATTTTTCGTGATTTGCCATTAATCACTGCAATTATCGCCTGAAATGGTGCAAATGCTGAAAATACAAACACTTGGCCAACCTTTTCTTGCCAAATGCAATTTCAATATGTCCCCAAAGCAGGCAAAGATTGTTCATATTTAAAAGTAAACACAAAGAAAAAGAAAAAAATCACCTTTAAATGCTAAAAGTTTTTGCTAATTAAAAAAAGCTTAGACATGTGGTTTTGGGAAGAAGTGTTCACTAAACCAAACTCATAAAAATGTGAAGTTAGTTTTGAATGCAAGTGTTTCCTGTGCCCAAGAGATAAGCCTTTCAGAGTTTGTAGCTGCAGCTTTGATTCTGCAGAGATAAGAAGTGACTTTTGTCGAAGCTCGCTGCATCGAAAATTCTAGAAACTAAAGTAGACAGGTTAAGCTTTTTTTAAACATTCTTAATCGGTAGCATTTTTTCCTATTAAAAGATGTGTGTATCAGTTTGAATAGGAAAGCTATACACTTTTCTGTTTTTAATATTTGTAAAAGAAGATGTTGGTAAGCTCTGTTATGGCATAAAACCAGCTACATAGAAATTCTTTTTTTTTATGGAAAAACAAGAATTTTGACTCACACATCTTTCTTTTGTTTTACTAACAAAATGCAAGAATCTGTTAAAATGACATCATGTTCAGTTTTATAAAAGTCTTGTTTGCTTGCAATCATTTCCAACCATTTTTTCGCCGGCATTTCCAATGCAATATCCAGGGCAAGCCACAAACTTGTATAACTTTTTCGGCCATGACAGAATATCGAGTCGATGACCAATTAAATAATGTCTAAAACCGCTTTTTCCATGCTTGTGCTTGTGCTTGTGTCTGGTGGGGTGGTGATTCAGGCCGAGGAAACTTACCGTTTTGTTTAGCTGGAAGTCGCAAATGGCCTTGAGATGGGTGCAGGCGCAGTGGCTGCAGAGGTTCTCCTGGTTGGCAGGCTGCTGCTGCTGGACATCGGGGGCGGCGGCGGCGCTGGAATGGGGGTGATGCCCGGACAGGAAGTCTGAGCCCCCGGGGGAGATCTGCGCATAGCCTGGAAGGCGATTGTAGCGGTTCACAAATGCGGATATCGGCTGGGCCGTCATCAGCCACAGGATCACAGTTAGGATTTGCATTTTCCACGTCGACGTCATAACCATTTTTTTGTCTTATTTCTCTCTCACTGTTTGCCTTCTTCTCACTCTTTCTTCTTATTTTCTTTGGTTGTTTTTTATGAATTTTTTATTTTTCTTTTTCTCAATTACATTGACAATTAAATGCAATGCTCTGGGACACTCCTCACTGTATTTATCGAGCTCTCTCTTTCCCCGGCAGCGAAATTTTAAGAGACGGCACTAAAATACATATTAATGCTGTTCATCGTCATTCACTGAATTGGTTAGAAAAAAAAAATAAAGCACAAAACACTAAGAAAAAGAACAACAAAAAAAGACGGCGACGCGAGTCTCGATTGTATATAAATAATAATAAAGCAACCCCACGATCTACGTTGTTGACTTCTCGGAGGCTCGAGTGCGATAGATATCGTTGGCGATCGCCCAAAGCCAGAGACCCGCCGTTCCATTTCCCCGTTCCACTCTCTCTCGCTCTCAGTAGATAAGTTAACGCACGCTCTTTACACTGAGCGGATCGCAGGTGTAATTGGGCGTATGTTTAATTTATCACTTAATGGAGATATGTTTTTTTCTTTTACAAATTGGTTTTGTCTTTTTGTGACCTTTAATATGTTTTGAAATATAAAATATTTTTAATAATATTTATATTTTCTGAAGCTAAAGCCAATTAATACAACAAAAAAAGAATGGTAGTCTCATTAAAGAAAAAATTAATAGAGTCAAAGATTTAAAGTCCTGTTCCTTGTACCGCTACCCTGATTTCTTTCAGTGCACTCTCAGAGACATCACAGCTGATCTCAGCGGCTGCTCGGCAGGGCTTTTCGATAAATTAAATCAGCTGAACCGCTTTTTATTTCATTCCAAACTGGGCCCATCATACATATGTAAAATGCAGAGGAGCCCGAAAGACGATAAACCAGCGACGCCGGAATAACAAGAACAGATCAAATCCACTTTGAGTCGCCCTTTATTGTGATCTTTTGTCATCCACAGTGGAGACGGATCTGAACGAATGGTACTAGTTCGTTTACTGAGGGCTTAACTGTTAACCCAAAATGCACATAAAATTGTTTAATAAATTACAAGCACACTTTTTAATAGGTAAATTATCCTAATAGGAGAATGTACTGACAGGATCACTTAAATTTTTAAACAGACAAAACCACGACAAAATTGCTAATGCGACTGGAGACGCCAGAGAAGCTACTTAAAAAGGGTTTACATATCTAATCTAAAAAACTATTTTATACCTTGTAAGTAAGCTTCTTGTAGGTGTATTTACCTTACACTGTGTTATCTGCAGGTTATCTGCAAGTTATAGTAAAGCAAAACCCTTTTACGTAACTTTTGTTTACGAAGCGCATTAGGTATTATTATCTTGGTTAAAGTAAAGTTGCATTTGTTATGCTATATGCTGCTAAATGTAAGTGGGTTTTAAATGTGAGTTTGTGTCCCATTGTAGTATGTGCCTTCACGTTCGTTCATAGCTTCTGCCATTCTCCAGAGCGTGATAGCTTGCTTTTAATTGGCCCGCGAGGGGTTAGGTGGGGAGGTTGGTAAATTTAATTGATGCCATTACCCCCTAGCCTCCCTCTCCCTCTCCAGTCCCCTCTCAATTTTCCATCCCCTCCCGCACATTGCAACAAATCAATTTGCGTTCAATTTGGAGGCAAAGCGGAAGTTGCACCGCTTCAGCTTGTAGAGTAACAGGGGGTAGAGAGTGAGGCACACTCATGGAGAGAGAGAGAGAGAGAGAATGAGAGGGAGCAAGGGAGAAAGAGATGCGGGCTCAGTAAATTATTACGTCGTTGGTGGATCGGTGATTTCTGTCTATGAGTCGGATCTTTCCTCTCCAGACTCTTCGTTCAAAAAATCGATACGAAAATGGGTGTCAACGGCTCACTACTGCCTTCGAATTGTATTGTGTACTTGTATATGGGGGTGCGTCACGGAATATAAAAATAAATTCACTTACGAATTTATTTGAGGGCCATCAAATAATTATATAATAAGTCCTAAGGGGAGTTTTAATATCTACAAGCTTTCGTTGTGGAGAATTTGAAGTTCCAATAAGTTCCACGAAAAAACCCTAAAAATATCAAAATAAAAAATATTTAATTTCCGCAATTATGGTAACAAAACCTACTTTTGGTAAAATTTTAAAACTGGAGCTGGCGAAGATCACGTAAATTCTTTCAAGCTCGAAACCTAGAATCTGAAAATGCATCCATCGTGGTTGGAAAAAAGAACGGTTCGATATTGATATTTTTATTGCTATCAAGTAATATTTTTGGAGTTCTAGGGTTTGAGTGAGCGATAAATGCATTGACATACACGCACATACTCAAACAGACTTGGAGTTGACTTTGTTTGCCCTTGTCTCGAGCGCTCCCCCTTTCTTTCATTCTATCTCCCCTTATCCCCCCTTTATTCCTTTTTTTTTGTGTTTGTGGCCAAGGCAACTCTTCCGCATTTTGTGCCTCGATAAAAATGAATTGAATGAATGAATGAACGATTACATTGCCGCAATAGGGAATGCAGTGCCCTCTCTGTCCCTCAAAACTACCCATCTCGCTCGCACTACTCCAGCGCAACTGGAACTCGCGACTCTGCAACTTGTTCCACTGCGCTCCACTTCCATTTCTTTGTGGAGAGTACGTACACTCAACCGAATATGTTTTGAATACCTAAGAGATATTATCCTAGATTTTATTGCAATAAAAAAAAATTTGATTTTATTTAATTTTCCTTATTGTGGTTACATTAAACAAGTCCAATATGATTTTTAATTTAGCTGGAAAAGAAAGTATACCTAAGATACATACATATGTGAAAACTTCCACTTTCCTACAAAAACAACTTGGGAATTATAAGCTTATTCTAAAATTTAAAGTTTTTCTTTTTAATTTTGTTATCAAATGAAATTTAAAGTGTATGGGGGAGTTGGAAGGGGATATAGGGTATTCGAGGGGGGGTAACGGGGTTAAATTGCAGTGGAAACGTGTTTCCCACAGGTAGCTCACGCACATAAACACACACATGTGGCCACAGTTGGTTGCTGCCCTTTGTTTTTGTTTTTTTTCCTCCTCTCTATCCCTCTTTTTCTCCGCCCCCTTTTTATGGATCTCTCTTTGCCCCGATCTTCGGCTTTGTTTTGTTTCGCTTGCGCCCTGAAGTGCACGGTCGCGCCACACGGGGAGTACTGGGGACCCGGCTCCCGTCTGGCATTATCATTTTCGTTGGAAAACTCCAAACGAATTCCTCCCTCTTTTTCATTTCCATTTCCATTTTCCATTTCGTTTGTATTTACTTTTTCGGTATTGTTTTATTTGTTTTTTATGTAAATAAAAATATAAATGTGTGTCCGCAGCTTTGTGTAAGCCTCGTTTCCATTTGAGTTCTCTACCGCATTTCCTCTACATTTCCTAATTTCCCCCTAATGCAAACCCTCAATTTCCCCCAAATGAGGCAAAATATTGTCACGAGCCGCGTTGATCACCTGTTAGTGGTGTAGAATTCAGGTTTTTCTTAGTATTTCCTACTTGGAAACTAAGGTTTTTTCGATTATTCAGTACTTTTACTTTTGTATAATATAATAAAAGGCGATATGCCTTATCAAATTAGATTAGATATACAGGCGTTATCACGTGTGTGACTACAATGAATGAAAATGCGCTTAAATTGGTCATTGCATTTTCCGATACCTCGAATAAGGATACGGATACACGGATACAGATACAATATATTCCGACCGACCTACACCCGTTATCAGTAAAAGGAAACTCTTACCACCTTATCGCCTGTGTGTTAGTTCACCCGCTGTTATTGTTCTGGGATCTGGGTTCCATTACGATCTTTTATTTTCCCACACGTTGCTGCATGCGCGTGCGTGTCCGTTTGTCCGCGAGTCCGCTTATTCACACACACACACACTCACACGTGCACCCGCCCGCTGCGCCGGTACGTGCCCTTCGCCCTTCTTTCCACTTATCACTTGCCATTCCTTTTCTCATCCTTCTTTTCTTTTGGTCCCTACGTGCCCCTCGCCTTCCGCTGACCGCGGGCGGTCCATCTTTGATGCAGCGATTCTAATTGGATCGAGAGAGTAAGGTCAAAGAGAGGGGAGAGAGAGTAAGGTCAAAAAGAGGCGGAGAGAGCGTAAAATCAAAGAGTGGAGAGAAAGAGAGAGTAAGGTCAGTGAGAGGGAAAGAGAGAGAGAGAGAGTAAGGGACTGGGATCGAATTGGGATAATATGTAATGGGAATGGAATAATGGAATGGAATGACTAATGGTTCTACCTGTTGGTGTCATGATCCCCCAAGGAGAAATTCCAAGGGGAAATATTACGTTAACACACCATACATGTTTACCTGGTGGAAGCTAGTCGCATTTGCTCTAATCTCTCCCAATTCGCTTTCTTCCAGATCTCAGTCTAATGAACGACAGTTCCTCAAGGATTTTATCAGCGGAGCTCCGGGATCGTCAGGCGCTCGCCTGGCGGCCTGGTTGCAGCCAGAGTCGCGTCTGGACCCCAATAAGTATGTACTAATCCCTTAAATAAACTAAAAATATATACATAAATAAATATAAATATTAATATATAACCTTTCCAATTCCTTCAGATGTGAACTGAACCCGATAACGGAACCCCTGCGCTATGGCTGGCCCTCTCAGGTGACGGTGACCATTCGGGATCAGTACGGGGATGCGGTGCTGGTGCCCGAGCTCAAGGTGGAGATCAAGGCGATACCAACGGGCTCGAATGGAGCGGCAGGAACTGGTTCTGGTGCCCTGGCCGGCATCGCCACAGCCGGAACAACCGGTGTTACGGCATCCGGCGCAAACCTATGGATGCGACGTGCCTCTGCGGATACCTGGGGCTTTGGTGGCCTCGGACCACCGCCGCGTCTTAACTACGAGCCCACCAGCAAGGAGAAGATGGTCTTCAAGGCCATCACCTTCATGAAACCCTTTACCAACTACTCATTCGAGGAGCTGCGCTACGCGAGTCCGGTGCAGACGCGGATTACGGAACTGCTCAATGCCAAGGACATGGAGGATGGCACCTTTAGTGTCCAGTGGACGCCCAGTTCGGTGGGGGCCTACTGCCTGGCGGTGACCATCGATGGCATACAGCTAGAGGAGGTCTACCGCGTGGACGTCAAGGAGGGCATCCTGCCGCCGCCCACACAAAGGAGTAGCGCCCAGCGCAGGCCGCAGGCGCCCAGTAAGCTGCGACGCTTTCAGGTAGGTCGTTTTGGATAGTTAGTTTGCAGTTATCTGCATGACGTTAGCTTTGACAGGCGGGGATAACCACTATACTATCGAGGACTGTTAGCTTTGATATTTATATTTATATTTATATTGATATTGATGTTGATATTGATGTCATAATGTTCCCATTAATCTTCTATAACTTTAAAATGAGGTCTTTTCGTCTGTCTGTCCAAATCTCTTTCCGTGACTCTGTCCGTCTCTCTGTCCGTTTAATTGTCCCTCTCTCTGTAAATCTCTCTGTCCGTCTCTCTGTCCTCCTCTCTGTCTATGTATCTATCCTCTACTCCATCTTTATCTCCTTCCCCGTTTTCCTCCCCACAGGCACGCCACAGTTCCGGACTGCGGATTCGCTCCCATCCCACGCTCCAGTCGGAGCAGGTGGGCGTGGTGCGAGTGGGCGGCGTGATCTCGTTCATCGACGAGATCGAAAACGATGACGGCATCTGGCTCCGCCTCTCCACGGAGTCCATTCGCCAGCACTGCACCATGGGCTGGTATCCGACGGAAGCCTGGTGCCTGCAGTTCAACCAGCATCTGGCCCGGACCCTGCTCCAGCCGGTGACCGACAAGGAGGCAAGCAGGGCGCGCAAGAGTGGTGAGGATGCACAGGATCATCGACATGGCCATGGCCATGGGCAGGGCCAGGACCGGACAGAGCAGCAGGAGGATGAGGACGACGAAGAGGAGGAGGAGGAGGAGGCGGCGAAGGCGACGGCGTCGCAGCCCCTGGCTAGCCCATCGGGCAGTGGCGAGGCCAGTCCCGAGCCGGAGGCCGATCCGAGTCCCGTTTTGAGTCCGTCCAAGTCCGGCAAACCCGGACGCTTTCTGGCCGGCACAAATCCCTTCCTGTATCCCTCCAAGCATGCGGATCTGGTGGCACGCGAGGAGGAGCGTGAGAAGCAGCAGGAGCAGTTGCTGCTGGAGGACGACGACGACGATCCCGACGCTGATCCGGAGCCGGAACAGGAGGCCCTGGCCGCCGTGGAGCTGCTGCCTGCCAATATAGGCTCGGCCATTGCCGGCGTGGTCGGTGGTGGCGCCATCAAGCTTCAGGCCCTGCAGAAGTGGTTCAAGGGCGACGCCGTCGAGGGATCCCAGCCCCTGACGCCCTCCCACTCGCCACCGCTGGCGGGTGTCTCTGTGCGGGAGCTGGTGCGGGCCATGGGCGGCCAGGACACGCAGCGCGGCAATGGCAATCGTAGCCAGCAGCAGCAGCAGCAACAGCAGCAGCAGCAGGAGCAGGAGCCAGAGTTTAGCTTGGTCAGCATGCGGAGACCCAACTACTCGGCCAGCCAGACGGCGGCCCTGCTCTCCACGCCCAAGCACACGCCCAAGAAGAGCGCCCTGCTCCAGGCCGAGCCGGGCCAGCTGAGTGGCCTGGAAGATGACCTGAGTCTGCTGCAGATCACCACCACCACCACGCAGCAGGGCGAGCAGCAGAGCGAGCTCCAGCTGGCCACCACATCGGCGTCGGCGTCGGCGAAGAGAGGCGGCCTGTCCATGGGTCCCATCAAGCGGGCCATGCCGCCCTCGTTTGCCGAGAGCATACGGGCGGTCTTTGCAGCCCTGCTGTGGCACGAGGGCGTCGTCCACGATGCCATGGCCTGCGCCAGCTTCCTGAAATTCCATCCCGGCCTGCCCAAGGAGGGAGCCACGGTGGTGACGCGTCGCGGCGAGGCCGGCGATCCGCGTCTGCAGCTGTCTCGGGAGCAGAAGGCCCAGCAGCGGCACTCTGTCGAGGTGGCCAATGCTGGCAATTACCTCAACATTCGGCCCTCCACGCTGGAAACGCTGACCAAGAGCGGCAACTGCTCGCTGCACAACCGGAGCAAGCACCGCAAGAATCTCATCGGAGGCGGCGGTGGCGATGCGGAGGCATCCGCCCAGAAGCTGCAGGCCCTGCCCGAGATGGTGAGCGTTCTGCCGCCGGCCCTGCGATGCCTGGTCTATCTGTGGGAGCAAATTTGCTCCGGCTGCGTTCAGATCGTGCAATCGAATGCCTTGGAGCAGCGGGAGCCACGCCTGCACTCGCCAGGTGGACGCGATCTTAACGGCGAGGGCGATGGCGAGCTCAAGGAGGGCGGCAGCGGCGGTGGCAGCGGCAGCGGCAGCAAGGGA
The DNA here is from genome assembly GCA_008042635.1 of Drosophila nikananu. Classification (NCBI taxonomy): domain Eukaryota; kingdom Metazoa; phylum Arthropoda; class Insecta; order Diptera; family Drosophilidae; genus Drosophila; species Drosophila nikananu. Next base: position 8,710 of record VNJV01017714.1, on the reverse strand, counting down.
ACGGATCAGGGCACCGGCGGCGAGAAGGATCTCGGGAGGAAGTGCAAGCGCAAGAAGAAGGACGACGGCAGCTGGTGCGAGATCTGTGAGCTCTTCCTGCCCATGCCCGTGACCTATCACATGCGGATAGCGCATCCCGGTTGCGGCAAGTCGGCCAAGGGCAAGGGCTACAACTCGGTGGGCATCTTCTGCGAGGGCTGGGCCGGCAATTGCGGCGAGGGAGGGAAAGGGGCCTCGTCCTGGTTCCTCATGTGCGATCCCTGTCGAGATCGTTACCTGGCCTCCTGTCGCAGTGCCAACAACATCAATAGCGCCGCCCGCAGGCTGGAGTCCAGTGCCGCCGAAGGTGAGTGCGCTGCTTATAACCCCAAATTGTAATTTCTCATGACCTCATTCGTGTCTTTCCTCCCCTTGCAGGCAACGAGCTGAATCTGTTTGGCGTCAAGTCCACCACCCTGATAGCCAACGCCGAGGTGTACACCACCATGCGGGAGAATGCCACATTCCTGCTGGAGCTCTGCTCGAGTTCCAGCTCCGCCGCCACCGCCGCCGCCTCTGGTTCGGGCATTGCTGGCAGCAGCTCGAATCCCAAACGGTCTCCCCAGCAGATGTCCATGGTGGCCATGCCCGTGGTGATCGAGCATCAGCAGCACAGCTCCGACCTCAAGCCCAGCACCAGTCGCTGCAGCCGGATGGCCCGTCTCAGCGGACCCAAGTACGGTGCCGGCGCCGTCATCGGTGGCGCGTTCCGGAAGAGCTTTGTCGGTGGCCCGCCGCCGGCCACGCCGGAGAATGTGTGGCTGGCGCCGGAGAGTTTCGCCTGCCTGGAGTGCCTGGGCACTGCTGGCCACGAGGATCTGCCATACGAGATGTTCGGCCTGGGGCCTGGCGGCAACGACAACAATGGCTACGATCGGGTAAGAATGTGCTGGAGATTCGCCTTTCGGAGTTGACTGTTAACCTTGAACGTTTCTTTCGAATAGCCCCTCTCGGAGATCTCCTACGAGTCCTGCGAGCCCAACAACTACGAGCTGCTCTCGGGGTCAATAGCGCCGGGCTCCACGGCAGCCAGCGGCGGCGGAGGAGGATCTGCAAGTGCGGCTGGTGGCAACACGCTCTCGAAGTTCCATCGCAGCTACTCGATGGGTCAAGGCTGGGCTGCCTTGGCCCAGCACCAGCACCATCACCCATTGCCACACCATCCACAGCAGCTGCAGTTGCAGCAGCAGCAGCTCCACCTGCAGCACCATCCCCAGCAACAGCAGCACCAGCAGCAGCAGCAGCACCAGCAGCTGCACCTGCAGCTCCAGCAGATGCAGGTGGGAGCCGCGGCGGTGGCCACAGCGGCCGAGGGCCAGCCCAAGGTGGTGTATCGCCGACGTAACAACTCGACCAGCGAGAGCGATGGCTCCCTGCTCATCTGCTATCCGTCGGAGCATCTGCGTCGCCTGGTGCCGCACAAGCTGCTGGCCCACGTGTCCGTGCTGCAGGCGGCCGAGGGGACGTCCAGCGATCAGCCAGGCGAACAGACAGCATCCGCATCGGGATCGGGTTCGGGTTCGGGATCAGCTAGCCTGCTTCTGGCCCGTCCGGCCATGGCCTTTATCACGCAGAAGCACGAGCTGGACAGGCTGAGGGCTGCCATGCGCAGGAGCCTTAGGATCGCTGCATGTCGCATCTATGCGCTGCAGGCCCTCAACTGGCTGCTGAGGAGCGTCACTCAGGGCGTGTGCCTGCACGATCTGATGTGGTGGTTCGTCAGTTCACTGCCGGTGGCTGCCGGAAGCCACCATCAGCAGCAGCATCACAATCATCATAATCTGAGCGGCGGGGGCGGGGCAGGTGAGGAGGCGGCCGAGCCGTCGCTAGAACACCCAGTGGCCTATACCCAGATCAGCGGGCGTTTTGCCCACCTGATCACCCAGTCCCTGCACGTCCTGCTCCAGTCGGTGGCGGATCTCACGCTCCACTTGCCGCTGGGCTCGCCGCTGCAGCGGGTGGCCATCCAGTGCTTTGGCATCCGCTTCCGCCAGGCGGACCATCAGTTCCTGCACAGCTCCCATGTGTTTGGCAACATCTCGAAGATCCTGTCCAAATCGGATGAGCAGAACGATGCCATGGCCGTGTCCACGATGCTCAAGCCGGAGAATCATTCGCATCCGCATCCGCATCCGCATGACGCGGAGCATAATCAGGTGGTGCATTCCATGCCAGCGGCAGGAGCTGGCGCCCGTCTGCTATGCTACACGGATCTGGCGGGCATGTTCGAGGTGACGGTGTCCTCGCGGCCAGCCATGGCCGAGTCCCTCACCGACAACTCCACGGAAACGTTCTGGGAGAGCGACGAGGAGGACCGCAACAAGTGCAAGATCATCGAGATGTCGCTCACAAAGCTCAACTACGCCTGTCGCTACCTCCTCGTGCACATCGACAACAGTCGGGACATCCAGAACAAGGTCCTCAACGTGATCTTCTATGCGGGCCAATCGCTGGGCGACACGAACGTGATCAAGTCGACGGACGTCGATCCAAAGGCCTGCGCCTGGATCTCGGCCAAAATCGGCGACGACAGCTGCACTCACTTTCGCCTGGAGCTCCACGGGCCGGAGAACACGCTACGCGTGCGCCAGATCAAGCTGCTGGGCCTGCCCACAGGCGGTGCTTTGGGAGCGGAGGAACCCATGGATCCGCTGCGGCCCCATCTCCAGCAGCAGCAGCAGCAGCCCCACCTGCGCCTGAGTCACGCCTCGCGCATCCAGCAGCAGATCTGTGAGGCGGAGACCCTGCGGGTGTTCCGCCTGATCACGGGTCAGGTCTTTGGAAAGCTGATCAGCAACGTGGGCTCGGATCTGGTGCCACCGGACTCGGCGGGCATTGGCGGACCACCCAGCGCCGGCGGTGGCAGCAGCAGCAGCAGCGGCGGCGGCGGCGGAGCAGCAGGAGCCGCAGGAGTAGGACTAGCTAACACTTCGCTGCTGGCGGACTCTCTGGACCTCAGGGAGCACATGGTGGGCATCCTGTTCTCGCGCAGCAAGCTGTCACACCTGCAGAAGCAGGTCATCGTTCACATAGTCCATGCCATACGCAAGGAGGCCCAGCGGGCCAAGGAGGACTGGGAGTTGGCCAACCTGGCGCACGGCCTCAAGCAGCAGCAGCAGCAGCCGCCGCTCCAGCTGCCCGCTCCGGCGGCCACCAGCAGCGAGAGCTCCCCGGAACGCAGCCGGGCACCGGACACCTACTGCTTCGAGATGCTGAGCATGGTGTTGGCCCTGTCCGGCAGCGTGGTGGGTCGCTCCTACCTCTCGCAGCAGCACGGCCTGCTCAGGGATCTCCTTGGGTTGCTGCACACGGGCAGTGATCGGGTGCAGCGCCAGGTGACGGCCCTGCTGCGACGCATTCTGCCGGAAATATCGCCGGAGAGCTTTGCCGAGCTGCTTGGCGTCCAGCGGCTGCCGCCGGCGGACTACAGCATCGCCCATCAGTCCGCGAGTGACTTTGATATGAGCCGGCTGGGTCTGCTGGACATATTCCTGGCCGTGATTGCCAAATCCCTGCAGTTGCAGGTGAAAGTAAAGACAGGTGGAGGCGGTGGAGGAGGAGCAGCAGCCGCTTCAGGATCGGGCTCTGGAGGAGGAGGAGGAGCAGCCATTCTAAAGCCCGGCCAGCAGGAGAAGACGCCCGCCTTTGTGCGGCTCTGCAGCTCCCTGGATCTCTCCGTGCAGCAGCTGCGCTCGCGTCCGCCCACCGGGGAGCCTGGTGCAGCCGATCCCTTCCAGTTCGAGGTTCTGCCACCGCCGCCGCTGCCGCCGCCGAGGAAGGAGTCCAAGCGGAATCTCAACCAGCGCTGGTTCCTAAATGGCGTCATCTCCACCAAGCAGGCGGAGAGCATCATCGGTCTCATACGGGATCTGGCCAGCGTAAGTGGAGGAGGGGACGGGACATGTCCTCAACAGATGGCCTCAGTAGCTAATCCTTTCTTATCCCCTGCAGGGCAAGCTGAGCGAAAAGTGGTCGCAAATCACCAAGGCGGCCATTGCCGAGTCCGTGCTGAATCTCACCCGGCTGGAGGAGATCTATCGCACGCCGGAGCACTGCACCAAGACCTCCACCCTGTGGCTGGCTCTGGCCAGTCTCTGTGTCCTCGAACGCGATCATGTGGAGAAGCTGTCCTCGGGACAGTGGTCCAAGCTCTGCGACACACGGCCGCTGTGCAGTAACCATGACGACGGCGAGACGGCGGCCATCATTCAGTGCGAGACCTGCGGTTCCCTCTGCGGCGACTGTGATCGCTTCCTCCACCTGAACCGCAAGACGCGTTCCCACAAGCGAACGGTGAGTTTTTTGGCTGCGATTCGTAGCGAGTTTCTTTGAATTCAACTTTTTTCTGTACTCTGCCAGGTGTGCAAGGAGGAGGAGGAGGCCATCCGGGTGGAGCTGCACGAGTCGTGCGGCCGCACCAAGCTCTTCTGGCTGCTGGCCCTCGCCGACTCCAAGACACTGAAGGCCATGGTGGAGTTCCGTGATGGCAGCCACACGATCATCTCGGGTCCCCAGGAGGCGGTGGGCAGGTGTCGTTTCTGCGGGCTCACCGGCAACTCGGGCCTGCTGGAGATCGGTAATGTGTGCGCCGATGCCCAGTGCCAGGAATATGCGGCCAACTCGTGCCTGAAGACGAAACCCTGTGGCCATGCCTGTGGCGGCGTCACCGGCGAGAGGAAGTGCTTGCCCTGCCTGCAGCATGTGTGCCATAGTCGGGAGAACGAGCTGGCGGAGGAGCTGAGGGATCCCAAACTCACCCAGGATGCCGACGATATGTGCATGATCTGCTTCGTGGAGGCCCTATCCTGTGCACCCTCCATTCATGTAAGAATCAAAGAGGTTATTAATCTGAGAGAGAGATTCCTATTTATTTTTGTATTCCTGCATCCACAGCTGGAGTGCGGCCATGTTTTCCACTATCACTGCTGCAAGGCGGTACTGGAGAAGCGCTGGAGCGGCCCACGCATCACCTTCGGCTTCTCGCTGTGCCCCATCTGCAAGGCGGACATCCAGCATCCGCTGCTCGCCGACATTCTGGAGCCCATTAATGGGCTCAAGCAGGACGTCAAGCGCAAGGCGCTTATGCGGTAAGCAAAGAAATTGTATTTAAAAAAAAAATTGTAAAGCACCTCACTAATCCATCGCCTTCGCTTTCCGCAGCATCAAGTACGAGGGCGTGGTCAAGGACACGGACAGCAAGGACGTGAACATGACCCAGCTGGCCATGGATCGGTACGCCTACTACGTGTGCTTCAAGTGCCAGAAGGCCTACTATGGCGGCGAGGCGCGCTGTGATGCGGAAATTGGCGAGAAATTCGATCCGGAGGAGCTCGTCTGCGGCGGCTGCTCGGACGTGGCTCGCGCCCAGATGTGCCCCAAGCATGGCACCGATTTTCTGGAGTACAAATGCCGCTACTGCTGCTCGGTGGCCGTGTTCTTCTGCTTCGGAACGACGCACTTCTGCGACACCTGCCACGACGACTTCCAGCGGCTGACCAACATACCGAAGGTGAAGCTGCCGCAGTGTCCGGCCGGGCCCAAGGCCAAGCAGCTGCTGGGCGACGAGTGTCCGCTGCATGTGATGCATCCGCCCACCGGCGAGGAGTTTGCCCTCGGCTGCGGCGTTTGTCGCAATGCCCAGACCTTCTAGCCACACACATCTTGGCTGCCGACGGCTAAAGAAATGGCAAAGAAATCCCAAGACGGGAAAGATGACCACGATGACGATGACGACGACGGCGACGGCGACGACGATGATGATGATGACGACGACGACGCGGAGTTGGCCCCAGACATGTGGGCGAGCATCTGGTCACAGTCGGACGACTCGCGGACGTATTTGTAGGGATTAGAGACCCTAAACCACTAGACGCAAGCCTCAATCCTTGGACCCTTCACCCAGGAGACAACCCCTAGACAGTAATTCACTCATCGGAATGGCAATGGACATGTGGCGGATATAGATATTTTCTAGGTTAGCTGAAGACGGACGACATGGGACGACGACGGATATTGGATTACGGATTACAGTTTAGCTAATAGCGTGTAGCGTATATATTATAATATTATTCTTTTTTTTACAACACTCGCAACACTCGAATCTCCCCTCAAAATCAAATTCACTATAAATATTTTTTTTATTTATTTATTTAATGTACAATTCCGGAGCGAGAGTGAAGTGGGAGCGAGCGCGAGAAGTGTGTACATAATCCTCCTGCTCCCTCGAGACCCTCTTCCTCCACCAAAGCACATTATATGCGACATTTATATATATACGCATTGCAAATAACTAAATTATATAAATATATATATTTATTATGGGAAGGTAACGGGCGAACGAATGCAATAAAAATCAATTCTGAATGTAAAACTCTGATCTGTGGTTTTAATAAATACGTTAAGTTTCATTAAGTTCCAGTTATATTAAGCGTTTTTGTTTATTTATTAATATTATTATTTTTTTTTTTTTCGGAAGCTCAAATTGCCAAGGAAAAAGGGTAAACAAAGGCAGCAGCCATGGTAGAATGAGACAAGGTATGGCCACTCTCCTATAGCACTTTCTCGTTGTTACCGGAAAAATATGCCTGACTCGCTCTATCGTTAGGGAATCATACACACCTTACCTTATGATTACACCATGGCAGCAGCTTTCCAAATGTCGCTCTCTCGCTCTCCGGTTCTACGTTCCAAAAACCGCTACTTTCCAATGTAGCGAGCGACCTCTGCCGGTGGCCATTGGAAATCATTTGCATTAACGAACGGAACAACGAAAGAACAAAAAAACGAAAAGAAGATCGCGGCGGTGAAAAAAAAAGTAAATGCGCGGAGAAATTGAAGAAAAATCGGAAAATAAGCCACCCCGTGCAGTGAAAAGTGTTTGTGAAGTGAAGTGGCAAGTCGTGAAGTAGCCCCAAAACGAAAGACGGGCCGGTGTCGTGCTTTTTTTTAATATTTTTACAGTGTCCAAATCAGTGCATACATAGTATGAATGTATGTGCAAGTGGAAAAATTTCTTTCTTTCCCTTATCCTCGCCATTTGCTATCGTAGCGCGCACATTTTTTTCTTCTCCTTGTTCTTGCCTATTTGTTTCGTAGATATGACGTAGAAAGTCCCGTTTTTAGCTTTGCCATGAAAAGTGGTGCCTGAGAGCGAGAGAGCAAATATGATCCTCTCTTAGTGTTTCCCATTCCAACAATTGGCGAAGTGCGGAACGAAGACAAATAAAACGAAAAGAAAGTCGCGGGGGTGACAAAAATTTTAATGCGCGGAAAAATCGAAGAAAAGTCGGAAAATAAGCGATCCCGTGCAGTGAAAAGTGTTTGTGAATTGAAGGGGCAAGTCGTAAAGTAGCCCCAAAACGAAAGCCTGGTCGCTGTCGTGTTTTTTTGTACTATTTTTTTCAGTGTCCAAATCAGTGCGTTTTTTTTTGCAAGACAAATTTTGTTATACAAACATATGTATGTATGTACATACATAGAAAGGTCGCGCTATTTTCCATTCTCCCTTTTCGACCCTTAATCGTTGTGCTAAACTCAGAAAAAAAAACGGTGTTGCAATTGTTATAGTTATGTACATACATATATAAAAGAATACAAAAAAAGAGAGGGCGAGTAAAGAAGCGGATGTACGAAATGCAATTAAAAATCTAAACGTTAACCAAAGTTGATGTTTTATTTCTTTTAGTGTATTTTGTGTATTAATTCGCCGTTGCAATTCGCCGATCTGCAATTAAATAAGTGTGGGTGAGTGAAACAAAATCAATTTCTTCTTTTCATTGTACCTGTCATTCTTCGTCTAAGCTAGCGCATTTTCCTTTTCTCTTGTCCGTGATTATTGAATTTAAATGGCGTAGAAAGTGCTGTTACTTGCTTTATTTGTTCGAGAGAGCAAGAGTATGATCCTCTCTTATTGTAGTCGAATTAAAAATTTGGAAAGCTGCTGCCTTTGATTACATTTTTTCTTGGCAATTTGAAATTATAATTACATAATCTACTTTAAGCCCTATTATATTATACATTACTATCACTTATAATGTAAGATTTATTTTTTATTCTATAACGAACCATCAATGGGATTTAAATAATGGCGGTTATCAACAAAATATGACTTTTTTTTTATGAAAAATCGGGAACACCTTAGGGGTTTTTTGATCATAACTTGGCTAAAACTCAACCGATTTCAGTCTGGTTTGGTTTTTTCTTCTTGTTTTTTATAGGAGAACATTTCTGCATTCAAAGCTCAATTTCTAATTTTTTGAAATTTTTTTTAAACATTTTTGACGATGTAACCCCTTGCTTTTTTTGTGGAAATTTTTGGCTTAAAAATCGAGAACACCTTAAGGGTTTTTTGATCATAACTTGGCTAAAACTCAACCGATTTCAGTCTGGTTTGGTTTTTTCTTCTTGTTTTTTATAGGAGAACAGTTCTGCATCCAAAGCTCAATTTCTAATTTTTGAAATTTTTTTTTAAATTTTTGACGATGTAACCCCTTTGCTTTTTTTGTCAAAAATTTTAAAAAAAATTTCAAAAATTAGAAATTGAGCTTTGAATGCAGAAATGTTCTCCTATAAAAAACAAGAAGAAAAAACCAAACCAGACTGAAATCGGTTGAGTTTTAGCCAAGCTATGATAAAAAAACCCTTAAGGTGTTCTCGATTTTTAAGCCAAAAA
>VNJV01017713.1:0-41364 GCA_008042635.1 Drosophila nikananu | reverse complement strand
GTTCGTAGACAGTCAAGCGGCGATAAGATCCATGCAATCGTCAGCGGTCAGTTCCAAAAATGTACTGGCAAGCAGGGAGGCACTAGATATCCTCAGCACGACTAAGTCAGTGCGGATCTACTGGGTTCCCAGCCACCAGGGCATCGATGGCAACGAGACGGCCGACGAACTTGCAAAGGAAGGCGTAGGACTGCCGATTGAAAGAATAGAAAACGTTCCTGTCTCCCTAAGAACGCTCCAAAGCGAGCTAGAGAGACGGGCAGACACTCGAGTCAACAGCAGGTGGAGGAGAAATTCCACAACCTGCAAAACATCAAAAATCATGTGCAAGGAGCGCAACGAAAAACTCAGTCACTACGTGCTGCATCTTCCAAGGAAAGATTGCAGACTGGTAGTGGGAATTCTCACAGGGCACTGCCTAGCTGCAGCACATGCAGTCAAGCTGGGTATTACCGAAAACGCCAAATGCCTGAAATGTGATGAATCCGAGGCAACTGAAATCTTGGAGCATCTCATTTGTAAATGTCCGGCCCTAGCAAGGACAAGAACAAAATACCTAGGCGCTCCGGTTCTGGCATCGCTAGAAAATGCCTCCAGAAAGAAGCCAGGTGACTACTTGCCTTCGCGAAAAATACCTCGATCCTTCAAGATTTCGAAAATCGCGTAAACACTCTCTAGGTCCAGTCAGAAACTTTCGGACAGCTAAGGGCCATATTGGCCTATGCGCGGCCCCGTGAGGGTCTTCCCACGCAACCTAACCTAACCTAACCTACATATTTCGGCGCAACTCCGCGCAAATTAACAAGTGAAAAGTAAAATTGTGTGGTGAAAAAGACATAATAAATATTGGCCAACCGGTGGGCACTGTTTCGGGAGTCTCCCTGTTCGCCGAACAGTCCGTCGTTGTCGCGATATTTGTTTCCCTATTCTTGTGCGTGCCATATTTCGACACATAATTTTTCTGACCTTCCATTTCAAATACAGTCCATTTCTCGACGCTCCACTGTGCCAATCCGTGCAATCATACACATACACACAGATCTACATATTCTACGTATTTTATTCATATATTTTCTGCCTTCGATCCCAGAAACTAACCTCCGCTACAAAACTAATATGAATAAAAATTAAAAGCGAGGCAAAACAGCAAACATTAAAACCCAAACATCATAACAGATCCACACGGGCGGTACCGCGACTGTTTTGACAAATACTCCTCTTGCGTCCCTTACGCATGCACTGCTTTGCCGACAGCATAGCAGTGAGCTTTTCGGCCGAACCAAGGCTAAGGTTTTTTAATTCCACCTTCCCGGCTTCGTAATAATTACGATTTGTTATTATTTTCTATTTTGAACTACGTCCTCTTTTTCGGAGTAAACTAAAATATAAAGCAAGCTCCACATCCGAGCCACGCAATATATATACCGAGGAAATATTTATATTTTACAAATCCGTTCCGACGACATCAAGATTTCTGACTTTCTTGCCTACATTTTGGTTCTTAAATTCCAATTCCAGCTTCGACACGTATAACTACTTCGAAGAAAAATATATATCTATAACCGAACAATCCAGTTCGTTTTTTAAATAGCCAGAATGTCGTCTTCCATTTTAGATAAGTTTATTTTGATCTGTGACCGTCTGAGTCACTTCGATTCCAAAGTCTGTAACCCAGCAGCACCCAGTCCATCCAAATATACGAGTCAAATTCATCTCGACTAAGCCCGAGCGCTGAGGAATAAGGTCGAGAAAGAATATGAAGCTTATTCTGAGCTAATTTCAGTTGGCTTAGAGTGCGAGGCGGACACCTTACTTACTCTGAAGGCAAAATACGAGTATGCTTATTTTATTTACGGAAGGTGTGCCGCCCAGCTCATGGAACAAATCGAGACGATCGCTCAAATCCAACCCGTTTCGCCCCAAAATTCCTTTCTGCCTGGCTTTCAGCTTCCTCCATGCGATACGGAAATTTTCTCGGGCGACTATATTCTCTGGCCGACTTTCCTAGACCTTTTCACAGCGGTCTATATAGACAATCCTGCGCTGACCCCAGTTGAAAAGTTGTTATATTTAAATGCCAAGACTAGTGGTGAAGCTCATTCCATCGTTTCCAGGTCGCCACTCACTAACGATGATTTCCGCTCAGCTTGGAAAAACCTATCTGAGCGTTTCTAAAACAAACGAGCGCTAGTGAACAGCCAACTGAAAAAGTTATTAAAAATGCAATCCGTCGCACAAGAATCTTCGGCAGCCTTGAAGGAGATGCAAAATACAATTCAGAACTGGCTCACATCCCTAAATTTGTCCGGCCTTCCTACAGATAATTGGGATTGTCTCCTGGTATATGTGTGTTCCACGAAGCTCCCAAAACTGACACTCTCATTATGGGAGCAATCCATCACGAACAAAACTGAAATTCCTAGGTGGCAGGAACTTGATACTTTTCTGACTGAGCGCCATAGGACTCTAGAGGCTATAGATTCTATACATCCTACTACGTTGCGCCTCCATCCATTCGCACCGACACCCTCCGATGTGTCGCCACGTATACTGAAATCCTTCAGTACGAGGATCGTCCAAAAATCCAAACGATGCGATTTATGTTCCAAAGAGAACCATCCAATGCATACATGTCCACGCTTCCTCCAAATGACGACAGAGGAGCGCACCGCTTATATCCAGAAAAAGCAGTTGTGCTCGAATTTCTTCGCAAGCGGTCATCAACTCCATAATTGCACGAGCGCCTATAAGTGTTTCACGTGTCACGGTCGGCATCACACCTTGTTGCATTCAAGCAACTGCTCCTCCAGTGTACCGAGTCCTCCTAATACAGGTTCCGCACCGATCCAAAGGATTTCCTCTTTAGGTGCTACTTCTCTCGATTCCTCCAATTATTGGGTTCCAACCGCCGAGGTGAAATGCAGAAGTTCCCAAAGTATTTTATCCTACCCATGCCGAGTCTGCCAAGGAATTCACCCGCTTCGAAAATGCCAACAGTTCCTCAAGCTTAGTGATGAAAAAAGGCTCCGCGCGGTTAAGGCCCACCGCTACTGTTCAAACTGTTTTGCTCACGCACACTCTGAGGGAACCTGCCGCTGTGGTGACTGATGCAAAATGTGCAATCAGCATGCGGCCCCCTCGCAGCATCGAGCACCCCCTTATTTCTGATTCGCGAATTACGGACCATCACTCACTCTCCATTTTCATCCAGATCAGATCCGACGTCGTCCCTTCCACGCAACGCAATTTCTCCTAGGAGCAGACGTTCTCGAGGTACTTAGTCCTACCGAAGCCGAGTCTGCACGGAATCCATCCGCTACAGAGAGATCAACACATCCGTACGCTCCGAGCCGATCAGCTTCTCCGTCTCACCACGCCCTGGGATGCGCCCCGATCACGGCAGTTGCTGCCTTTCCGGATCCAGCCACCAATAATAAGAAGGACGACAATGTTGCAATCCGAGTGATTGCAAGGGGGGCCGGAATGTTTACGTGATTGGCCCACTGTACCCCCTCTGGCCACCGAGCTTCCGAAAGCACGGCCGCTCTTGCGTCCCCGTGTTTCGGGCCTCCTCGCATTGTTGAGGGTGCCGATGCTCGCCCGCTTCCCGCTCTTCTGCAATCTTCGGCAGCTTCGCGGCAATATTCCGCCACAGCGCTCGCCCAATCTGTGCTCCTATACATCTTCGGCCACTCCGCAGCGCTCTTCTCTTTGAGGTCGATTTTTAGGTGAAATATGTAACCGACCGGCATGGTTATGGTCTCTATCGAAAGGGACATCAAATCCCGGTAAAACAAAGGTGGAATGAAAGTATAATATTGCACGTGCAGGCATACCTGTTTTACCGAGGTACTAATTTTCACCTATTTTTCAACTTTGATGGAATGTCAAATATGGGATTTTGTTGGATTTTGTGTTTGGCGTATGAGGTGTTGTTCTTGAATATGTTCTTTATCATATTAAAAAAATTCGTCTGCCCGAATCTGCCTGTCTGGATTTCCAAAGCAAAAGATACTTTCAACTCAGCGTAAAAAGCTCGCGTCTTCGAGCCATCTTTGCTACAAGCGCAGTACGAAATTGTATGGCGGCCACTCATTTTTTCCTGAATTGGCGGCTTGTTTTTCAATTCCTGACTTGTAAGGGCATCTAATGATTTGAAATGAATGTATAATGATTAAATATTCTTCAGAAATATTAAACGATGTAAAATTCAATGATTATTTTAAACAAAAAGTGCCTAAATGATTGAAAATTTGTCAAAAAGCAGAAATTTGAATGATAAAAAAAAAATTTTGTTTTTTTTTTTTGTTTAAAATTTATTTTGTTTGTTTTTAAAACATTTACTATGCACCATATTACCATTTTCAAAGAAAACAAACAAAAAGTAGTGTTCGAAATTGAATAAAAATTGATAAAACTACCTCAAAAAACATTAATTTTCGAGTATAAAATCTACTATTTATCACACCATATACATAGTATGACCACACAATCGAAAGGTACTAAAATTACCTTTTATTAAAAAAAAAAAGATGAAAATTTCTCAACTGGGTTACGAGCTATGATTTTTGCAACCCAAAAGTATCTAAACTGCCACTGTGCGCCGTCGGCCGCTAACGATCTCCCACTCTCGCCTTCGTGGAGTAGAGCGGGCGGGATAACGGCTCTATGTTTAAGCTTAGTCCAGTCTTCTTATGTATGCAGCCGAATAAAGCTGATGCACCCTGACTTAATCCCACGATGCCCCCGCTTTATTTCTACTCCAAATTCTACTTCTACAACCCAGGACATCTATAGCGGAAGGACGCCCCCCTACAAACAGTTATAATTCCATACGAACCAATAAACCCTTCTAACGCACGTCGCGTAATACCGCGAAAAGTTTCTTCCGTGTTTTTATTTATCGAGTGTACAGCTTGAGGGTGGTAAGGGTGCATCAGACCAAGGCAAGATCAGTGTATTTGCTGATGTATGTTCCTTGGCCCTTCTAGTGCATCAAGTCGACTCGTAGGTGAATATCAGTTTGATAGTCACCACCCTCTCCTCGGATACCTTCTAGAAACGTACTACGGTACGGCTAATGAGAGCGGCAGTATCCAGTGAATCCCTCTGACTTTTGGTTCGCAGCTGAAAGGTTAATCTAGCTGGTTCGGAACTAGCCTTGCCGTGGCTCAGGGACGAAGCCAAGGTCGACCCTCTTCAAACCCCTCGGGCCCGCCGCGCTCGCCGCGTCGAGGGTGGTGACTATCAAACTGATATTCACCTACGAGTCGACTTGATGCACCAGAAGGGCCAAGGAACATACATTAGACGAGCTTAACTATGATGGGCGCCCTATGTCGGAGAAATGGGATGAGGTAGAGACCAGACTGTCAGAGATGGTATCAGACAAAATACTAGCTGAGCCAGCTGGTCCCACACCATCCTTTGACTCCTCAGATATAGTTCGAGAGCACCGGGTGATCAGGTGAGGCGATGAGTCTTCGAAGGACTTCCTGGGTGAGTGCGTTGTTAAGATTAGCAACGCTTGGAAAGGGCTTAGCCTAAAGCTCGTCCCCGACACGAATATCCCGAGAAGGCCCAGAGCTTGCATCTGGTTGCCTAAGGGACTCTCGAGCCACGACAGGGTGCTCAAAACTCTAAGAACCCTAAGCCAGGATGTCGACATAGAAGACTGGGCCATCTTGAAGGCAGAACGAGAGATGAGGACAAGTCATCCGTACTTGTTCCTCATCAACAAGCAATGCCTTCCACGGCTAGAGAAGACCGACTTCAAGGTACGGTACGGTATTAGGACGGCAAGATAGAGGTCTTCCTAACCGAACCGGATGACAACCTCGAGGACGAAATCGACGATACCAAGCAGCTAATGGACGATGGTGGTTATTGACGACGACACCCCCAACACCACACAGCACGCAATAATGCCGAAAGTCGTGCAGACAAACCTGAAGCACACAAACTCGACAGGTAGCCGAGGGCGGGTATAATCATTAAAAACAACCTTAGCGCTCTTCTACGTCCCAATCTTAGCAACTCAGACCTAGCAGTGGCCAGGCTTGAAGCAGCGGACGGGACAGCCTTACTGATAACCTCCGGGTATATGGCCCATAATGAGCTAGCACCACCTGAAGCGTTTATCAATGTGATGCAATGGGCCGAGGAGACCAAAACGCGTATCCTCGGGTGCGATGCCAACGCCAGGCACACACGAAAGGGGTGGGTCTTTTTTCGAACATATTATCTGTCTTGACGTCACTATATGTAACAGAGGGGAAACGCCCACCTTCATTTTTCCGATTACGGAGGAATTTCAAGGATGGGAAGAGGTCCTAGACATAACCCTCCAAATGAAGTTTAGTAACTATAAGGTAGGAAAGTGGAGGGTTTCGAAAAATAACTCTTTCTCAGACCATAGATACTTATTCTTTGAGATCTCGATGCCGACTAAAGAGACGGCATCGAAGCGCAATCCCGGTATCACAGACTGAAGCAAATATGAAGAGATTGTACAGTCAAAGATAAAAAACAGGAGGATCAAGGTCCGATCCTCACAAGAAAGAATAGACAAGGTAGTCGAGGAAGAAATATTCTCAACAACGCGTACGAAGAGTCGTGCAGACTAACGTACTCTAGGAAGACATATCCGCAATGGTGGAAAAAAGAGCTAAGTGAGCTCAGGAAAAAGGCAAGACAAGCCTTCAATACAAGTTACGTATTCCATAAAAAGGCTGAACAACTTTTTTATGGTTTTCATGAAAGAACTCACGAACATCGATGACAGCAAACAATCAATGTTTCGAACCCTTCGGTACCAAAATTCCCCTGAGCTTTCCCCGCGGCATGCTTAAACAACAAAAATAAATTACATGGGCTCCGTTTAGCAAAGTTCGAAACGAAGTAGGCACAACCAAAATTTGTTTTTGTTTTCGAACCGATTCGGAGCAGCGGTTTTCAACAGTTCGGAAATTAAAGAGAGATGGAGATGGTGGGAGAAGTCAAAGAAGAAAAAAACTTGCTTTGGCAAAGCCAAAAAGATCATAATTGATAATCTGCCTTATGTGGTTCAAATTAAAAGGCATTGCTTTGGTCGTGCATACCCTAGAACACGCCAGAATCTTCGGTGTTCCATTTTTTCTCGATTCTCCCAATATTCTTTGCATTTAGAGTTGACTTTTGCTGCATTGAACCTGGAAACGTTTTCAACAGCGACGGTGTAAATGGAAATTAAATGTAAATTAATATGTATGTATTTTTGTGCAAAATAATGTTATGTTCAGTTTAACTTAAACATTTATATTTATTATTTACAAATAGCATTGTCCGTTAAAGGACCACCTGCCGGCAGAGAAGACCCCTCATAAGAATTTAGGAATCATGAATCATTAAATAAAATATAAAATGTTATAAAATAAATAAAAGATTAAGGAATAAATTATTTTGGATTTTTAATAGAGGGCGGATATTTTCAGGGTATTTTCTATAGGTTTTCCCATGGGTTTCCATGGCGATTCCCCGAGTACTTTTCACAAGTTTTATACTTCCTTTCCTCAGCGATTCCACTGAGAATTTACATGATATTCCCCGGGGACATTCTTTTGAAATTCCCAGGGGATATACGGGGAGTAGTACTGAAGGGAAATATCTCATTTGTTCTCCATCCGTTGTCCATCCGATTTGATGCCAATAGTTAGGCAGTAATTTTTCAAGTTACATTTCAAGGTATACTGCACAGCAGTTCTTCACTGGCATGATTTTTCTTAAATGGGTCCACGTCCGGAAACCTAGCTTCTACAATTTTTCTGATTAAATATTATAGTAGCAAGAGAAGTACGTAGCGAATTTTTTTAAAATTGATTTTTCGTAAAATGTCGAAATTAAAAAAAATACTATTTGACCAAAAAATTCATCAGAAATTTGTAAAAAAAAAAACTGTTAACTTTTCAAAAAAAAAACCCTACATATTTCTCTGGAGACAACAGTTTGAAACGTACTGTACAACATTCGCCTACATATAAGCTTTTTATATCTGAAAATGCAACAATATTTCGGTAATGTAGGTCACTCTTATCGACGAACTTTTGTTAATGAGTTTGTATAATAATTTGTCTTTTAGCGCCTTGCGGCGTCTAAGATTTATTATTCTCAATCCGCTTAAAATACATAATACTAAAATACAATACGCTTAGAGCTGAATTCCACGGCAAGGGCAAAATCATTTATATGAATTAAAAGCTTACATGACTAATTATTTTTATTATTATATTTGTTCCATGATTTTCATTGTTTTTTCTTTATAATAATAACTTAAATCGTTGTCCCAAGGTTCAGCTTATTGGCCTTATGGGAGGTAAATGGTTGCCACAGCGCGGAAAATTGGGGGGTACAGGGGGCAGATCAGTAAGAGTACCAATTTGGAATACCAAGTTCATTCCTATTACAATATGGTATTGGAAATGACAATGAAATAACCAAAATCCTGGATTATCTGCTTTAAAGCGTAAAATAGCATAACCATTATTTGGTACCGCAACAGTATCCTTAAGGGACGGTTGCAGATATTGTCTTTTCAGCAAACCGCGTTGATCTAGTTCCAGAGCATGTTTTAAGTTCATACGCTCGATATTTAAGTCTGCTGATCGTCCAAGTCCTAGTACGTAAAAAGATGTACCGTGCAAATGAAACGGATGACTTATATTTATCTGTTGAACTTCATCGACCAGCACAACCTCAACAATTGCATTAAGAGGTATATCGATTTTATGAGTACATTGGCAGTTTTCACCACAATCTGCTGGTCTATTGTCCCCATTACAGTAATAGCCCTGGGGTATATCATTATACTGTGAAAGCATTGGTGAAGGTGGAGATATGTATGATACTTCATCGATAAGTGATACGAGGTGGTCTGCGTCGGAAGCGACTATAAATGGAAATGTGCAATAAGTATATCTTTAACTTAGTGTTTTCTTTATTTATTTATTATTATTTTTATTTTTTTTTTATAAAACATTAATGCATTTTAATTGTTTTTAGGTTTAACAATCACATACAACAGTAAAATGTAATCCTTGAGCAGCTGCACAAGTAAATGTCTTGTTATACCAAGTCAAACTCATATACATACATTAATAATAAATATGTTTAAATACAGTTAAGCTACTTAAAAACTAACAAATCTTTGTGCATTTAAGACAGGCCACAGTAAACAGAAAGTGAATTTTTTCTATGTAGGGTGTTGACATTCGTTGTTTGGTCAACGAGTATAACGTCCTTTTGATAAGTGAAAATAATATGTAAATTAAATTATTTAAAATGGAAAATACATGAACATTTTTTACATTGTGTGCTAGTACCAAGTAACAGGTGGTACATGATCGCCACAGGTCGGAAATTGGGGTGGAACTGCTGGCAGGTCAGATTGTGTACCGATATGGAAAATAAGATTCATTCCTATAACTATATGGAACAGGAAATGACAATGAAAAAGCCAGTAACCGGGATTGTCTGCTCGAAACCGCAAAACTACATATCCATTGTTAGGTACAGCTATTGTGTCCTTAAGTGGCGGCTTAGAAAAATCCCGCTCGAGCATACCCATTTGATCCAACTCCAAAGCATGCTTCAAGTTAATTTTTTTTATTGACTTATCCGGTGATCGACCCAGTCCTACTACATAAAAAGCAGTTCCATGCAAATGAAATGGATGGCTGAGATTCACTTGCTGTACTTCATCCACCAAAACCACTTCAACAATCGCTCCAAGCGGTATATCAACCATATGTGTACATTCACAGTTGGGTCCACAATTAGGCGGTCGATTGTCCCCATTGCAGAAAAATTCGGGTGGTATGTCATCGATTTGTGATAGAGGAGGAGCCGGTGGTGAAATGTATGATATTTCATCGACCAAAGATGTCAGATGATCGCCACTTGGCACAACTTTTTGTATAGGAAAATTTTTAAAGATGTCGTTGTAAGGGGAAAAAAACGATAAAAAGCGTTTCAAGTTTCAAGATTGCGCCAGGTTCATAAATAAAAGGAAATTGTTAGTCACAAAATTAATTATTAGTTAGATCACAAATTTGGATAGACATACCTAAAAAGCGGTTGTATGTGTTTGGTATGAATAAAGCTTTCGGCTCATAGACATAAAATCTGAAAGGTAAAAAAATTTTCACATCAGGACGTTCTACTAACACGCCTTTGTCGATCCTTTTTGCATTTTTTAAGTTAGAAACGCAAACAGCATCTGGTCGTTTACGGTCACAAATAGCATCCAGAGGGTTAAGAATCTGTGAAGTAGGCACTTGTTAAATTTGTATTAAAGTTTTTTTGTAAAGTTATTTATAACTTTATTTAGTGGATTAAATAAATAATATTGAGTTGTTTTATAATTTCAATATTTCAAAATCATAAACGTCAAAGATACTACTTTTATTAAAACTTGTATATATTTTTAGGATTATGAATGTACATATGTATGTATGTATATATACACATTTTTTCTTTGTTTTTTTCTTTTATATAGATGTTATTTACACTCATATTTAAATGCATTGTATGTAGGCATGTACAATTTTAATAATTTCATACATAAATATAATTTACATGAATGAGAAAGCGTCAAGTGCGAAATATAAACAATTATTATTTTTATAGATGTAGGTTTGGAGACTAAAGGACCGACAGACAATAAATACTCACATATGTACATATACATACATATATCCTACCTCAAATGCCAATTTTGCATGACCTTAATAACTTAATTATTAAGTTTCAAAAACTTCGACAAGTTGTTGGTTAGTCTTTATTGAATATTTGTAGTTTCGCTTATGAGCATATAGTCTTTAAAGTTCGCTCAATTTATTTCAAATTATTTCATGATTTTTACGAATATACAAATTATAATTTAAAATAGTGAACGCAAAAGCAAAATACATTTTGCGTTAGTAAAAATATAGTGCATTTAAATTTGATGAAGACCAAACCGATAATTAACACATCCAAATCAGAACTGGTGGATATAAATCCACATCCTAACTATCATTCGGTGATCTACTAATAATAAACGATATTGTCAATAATACATAGCACACCAAAAATATTTTTAACAGAATGATTATTTCATTTCAGAAAATGTTTACTAAACTTTAAAGCAACAAGAACAAGAATTTAATTATAAAACGTGTAAACAATTTGCCGAATTAATAGTTCTCGGGGCGCGTAATAACAAAATTGTTCCAAAAATATTCCATATTTAATATTTTATGAGATTTTAAATTATTAAGTTATTAGTAAATTATTAGTATAGTACTTTCATTTTACACATTGCAAAAAATTATAAAGGTTTATACATTTTTGGTTGGATTGTTTTAATTGTTTGTATGAGAATAATATATACATTTCATAGTAAGCACCTAGGTCATGGAGAGGGGAAAGAGACTATTTATAGTAATTGTTTATGTTAATTAATTCTCAATTAAAATATTGCCGGTTTTTAAATAGGCATATATTGCTTTGTGCTATTTATACGAAAATATATACAGTATTTGCACATGCTTTGTGCTGCATCAAGCTTTGTAAAATCTAATTAATCAGTATATATGTCTTGTTCTGTTTTTAAAAATGTTTTGCTTCCTTTTAACGTGGCTCAATCGGTTTTGTGTCTCTACCGATTTACTTAATTTATTGGTATGGGTGGAGTATGGTCTCCGCATGTCGGGAAACCTGGGGGAACAGGTGGCAGATCAGCGTTTGTGCCAACCTGTAAAATCAAATTCATTCCGATAACTATGTGGAATAAAAAATGACAATGGAACAGCCAAAAGCCTAAAAAAGATTAAAATAACGATTTTAGTTTCACAAATACAAAATAGTCTTACAACATACCAGGATTATCAGCTCTAAACCGCAGCACTACGTAACCATTGTTCGGAACTGCAATAGTATCTTTAGTCGGTGGCAAATTATATTGTCGATGTAAAAGTCCGCGACGATCCAGATCCAATGCGTGCTTTAAGTTAATTTTTTTAACAGACGAGTCCGGCGACCGCCCAATGCCAATGACACTAAACCCGTATCCGTGCAAATGGAATGGGTGCGATAAATTAGGTTGCTGCACTGTATAAATAAAAAAATAAAAATTTATTTAACATTTATACATTTTCTATAACAAAATAAATTAAATATGTGCAAATGTTATAATGATGTTGTACTTCACTTTTTTCACTAGTCACTTCTTTCATTCCTGAGTCAGTCGCAACTAAAATTCCGCAGCGAACACACGGTGTTTTTCCTTCTTACTTCTCTTCGAATTCTGCCGCTCATAGGTTAGGGGCTCAGGCCTTGTTGAATTTAAAAAAGTTTTTGGCGGCTCAAGATCAAGAACAATGAGTGCTCTTTATCAAATTGAAAAGTTAGAGGAGAAAAACTATGACACGTGTAAAATACAGATGCGATCTGTATTGGTGCATTTCTGGCTATGGAGCGTGACGTCAGGAGAGCTAACAGAAACGGATGTTTCAGCTGGGTGGCCTTGGATAATAAGGCTTTAGCAACAATAACACTAAGTGTAAAGACATCTGGCCTACATCAAGAATTGTTCGTCTCTTGTGGAGGCGTGGAACAAATTGAAGGAGGTACATCAACCAAGCGGACTAGTCCGAAAGGTACAGTTATATAAGAAACTGCTCAACAAACGGATGGAAATTCTGTATGGTCTAGCTGGAGTTGGAATAGAGATAAACGACGAGTTACGAACTATCGTTTTGCTATCGAGCCTTCCAGAAGAATTCGAACATTTCGTGGTGGCCGGATTCTCAAAGTTGAAGGAACAGAGCGAACGAAAAGGAATAGCAGAAGAGCCTATTCTGCGCGTAACTGACGAGCAGAAACCAAAACTGGTTTTCCACAGAAACTTCTCTGTAGTCTTTTACACTAGGAATGAATGGAAAACAAAATCAATATCTCTGCCCAGTGGATCACAAACATGGTACACGGATGGGTCGAAACTGGAAAACGGTGACACTGGGGCTGGTATTTTCGGACCAAGGTTCAACAAATACATAGCCATGGGAAAGTCGCCAACCATTTTCCAAGCAGAGATACACGCCATAGAAATCTGTGCTCGTGAATGCCTTCGCAGGTAAATGCAAGGCGCACGGATTTACATCTTCTCTGACAGTCAGGCAGCGCTCATAGAGCTGAGTTCCTTTACGATCTCATCCGGACTTGTAAAGAACTGTTTCCAGCACCTGAATACCCTTGTCTCCAAAAACACCCTAACGGTGGGCTGGGTGCCAGGGCATGAAGGCCATATAGAAAACGAGGTGGCAGACTCCCTTGCTAAACGAGGGGCGATGACACTATTAATCGGCCCTGAGCCGTTCTGTGGACTATCGATAGGACACAGGAAATGGGAGGAAGCGGAGATAAATCGTCACTGGACCGACAGTGCAGGGCTGAGACAAGCCAAACAATTTCTCGTCCCCCAGATGACGCGATCAAAACGCATCATCAACCTACCAAAGAGCGAAATTCGCACTCTAACAGGCTACCTAACGGGTCACTGCAACTTTAGGTATCGCCTTAAGAAATTAAAGCTTTCAGAAATCGACACATGCATATTCTGCGAGATGGAGCAAGAAACATCAGAACATATTCTATGTGAGTGCCCCTCGCTAATCAGACGTCGACTTCAACATCTAGGAGGTGAACTTATTCCCCCCTACAGGATTTGGGAACAAACAGACCCTACCAAGCCTAGGTATAGGGGCTCTAAAAATATAGTTGGCTTGAAGTGTGGTGAACAAGGGCACATAAAGTGCCAAAAAATTTGGTGAATCGTCAAAGTAGTCTGCTGCATGCTTGTGACGTCACCAACTTAAGGAACTCGATGTGGTGCTTGGATACGGCAGCTTTTCATAAAGTTTGAGAAGCACTCAGAGCAGATCGGACTGGCCGATTCTGGATTTCTTCAAACAGAAGGTATAGGTGACGTCAAGTTTCAGACAGATCTGTGCATGTTGACTCTCAAGAAGGTTCTCTACGTCCCGAAGATGACAGATCCCTGTAGAACCATTTCCAACGGCAACGTGTAATCGGGCTGCGGAGCTTTTGGAGCTGATACACGCAGGCGTGTGTGGACCTTTTCCAACACTCTGGGAGGTTCAACGTATTTCCTTACGTTCATTGACGTCAAATCCAGGAGGATTTTTGCTTACTTTCTGCGTAGGAAAGTTCGCATGCTATGGAATGGCGCGAAGCTATGTATAGGGAATATGATTCCCTGATCGCCAATCAGACTTGGCAGATTACTGACTTATCGAAGAATCAGAGGGCTATTGGATGCAAATTGGTGGATATGGGTATCTTGTATATGTTGACGATATACTTATAGCTTGCCAATCGCACGAGGATTTGCTGGAAATTAAAAACAGAATTTCGCAATTGTTTGAGAACGTTGACAGGGGTCCGTTAAATCATTTCCTGGGCATGGAAATTACTTTGGGACATTCGCTATATATCAAGGATTTAATGCGAGCCCATGGAAGCGAATTTTGCAAGTCGGCCAAAACTTTCCCTGTATGCAGGTTTCGAGATAGATGGCACCAGCGACAAGTGCAAAAAGGTGGATCCTACGGTCTATCAATCTGTAGTGGGAGAGCATATGTGGCTAGCTCGTACAACAAGGCCAGATATATTGCATTCTGTGTCCAAATTGGCTCAACGGAACCAAAATCCGCATGCTGAGCACATGGCTGACATAAAGCACATCCTAAGGTATCGCTCGTCCACTGTTGACATTAAATTTCATTAACAGCAATGGGGATACGTAGATGTTCTGTGGATACGTAGATGCGGATTGGGCAGGCGATAGGCTTGACAGGAAGTCGTACACCTACTATATCTACTTGTTAGCCGGTGATCCAATTTTTTTGCGATCCAAAAAGCAGCGAATACTGGCGTTAAGCAGTACTGAGGCGGAGGCAAATTTTGGAAATCGTCGGCGGAGACGTCAACACCCCGATCGTCAAGTAGCGCGCAGGCGTTAACCAAGATTCCTGTTAACCATTTCAGAACGAAGCACATTTATATTTCATTTTGTTGTAGATGGCGTAAAAAAAGGGAAAGTTTTGTTAAAATATAAATTTACAACCGAAATGATAAAAGATATTTTGACCAAGAACCTTCCGAAGACCAAACACGAATTGTTTACAAAAATTACCAATTTGTAGGGGAAACTGGGGAATTGTGGTACGTGGGGAATGGGTCAACGGAAACAGATCATAACAGCTTATTTTATGTCATTTTTGTCAGAGCTCATTTTTCTAGTAGCAAATCTGCAGTGTATCAGTGTATATCTGTAACCCTAACTGGAAAATTAAGTTTCCCAAAGTGTTTTTTTTCTCCTGTGTTTGCCCGTATTTTGGTAGTGCTGTTGCAAACATACTCAGTTAAATATTATTTTCTTTATCCTTGAACTATCGCCCTTCGGTACACAAAAGTCATTTTGTATGAAAAGTCTATCAGTCGTTTGCACACCGCTATATTGCAAAACATACTCAAGAATACTCCTGACCGGCCGACCCATCAATTTGAACAAGGCTTACCACGGTATGCTCTGGTACTAAAGAACTTGTGAGATGGTTCTGAGGTGGGCTAGCTGAAGCCACCGGACGGATCGCAGGTTGCGGATAGTGAATAGCGTCATGTCGTGAATAAGCAGTCCCGGACAACAGCTTGTCTGACCGTCTTTAACACATAGTCTTACACACTCCATACATCCTAGACGTGTTCCTACCCACATCCTATTCCCAACACCTCACTCCCCTAAGCCAGGGTGTTATGCGTTCCGTGCCCATTGGTTGGTTTTCAGTCAGGGGTAACCGACTGTATTCGGACGGAGCCTCACCGATACCTGGCCGCCTCGGTGAGTATACCTGGCCCCAGAGTGTTAATGGGGGCTATGACACGCTGGTACTACCTTCCCCTACCGCAGAAGAGCGGATAGAGGAGGAGGCTCTGGACGATGGTGGTAAGCTGTCGCCGCGCAGCGGCCTGGCCCCTCACCCGAAGAGTGCGAAGCTGAAGGGCTCGACCCCGACGCAGAAGCTGAAGGGCTCGTCCCTGACGCTGAGCGCCTCGAAAGGTGCAGAGACTTTTACGTCTCAAGTGGACGGCAGTGAGGCCACCAAATTGACTGTCGGGGCAGTGCCAGGCACTGCAACCCCCTCCTGCTGTCCCGCAGGCAAACGACGCCAGCGGGAGAGACGCCGCAACACTCTCTTCCGCAAGGTCGAGGCAGCAACCCAGGAAGCAGCCTGTCCCAGCGGCAGGTCAGCCCGGGGAAGCCGGAGATCCTCTGAGGCAAGGCCTTAGCGGAGCCGGCCGCAAGTGGTACCTCCGGTACCTCGAGAGAGGCCTAAAGCCGGAGGAGGGCCATAAGAGAGCGCTGGAGCACCGTGCGCCGAACGTGGGTGCTGCGATGAGAGCTGCGGGGACGAGCGTGTCCCCGATAGAGAGAGCTGGCGGCCAGGCCGTTGCGGGGAGGAAGAGGCAGCTACACCACACGTCGCCGCCCGAACTCCCCAAGAACATGTCCAAGAAGACAAAGAACAGGAACACCGCAGCTCTGGAGGGCTCGAGAACCTCAACAGGCGGGAAGCGTCCGAGGGTAGCCTCATATGCCAGTGTCGCCAAGGGCACGAATTTGGCCATACTGGCGCGGAACTACCCGAAGAGGCTTATGACCAAGGAGGAGTTGTCAGCGGTGGAGCAGGCCCTCGTCGAGGAGATGAGGAAAGGCTGGACCGCAGCCCTAAACTTCAACGGCATCCAGTTCCGTGACGGTCTGCTACTAGTGGACTGCATGGACAGCGATGCTAAGAAGTGGTTGGAGCTGACGGTCCCCAGCATCAGCACCAAGGTGGGTGTGCAGCTCCGCACCTGCCTGCAGGAGGACCTACCGGTGACCACCTTATACCTGCCACGCACCGCAGGGGAGACGTTGGAGAGGTCTCTTGGACTGCTCGATGAGCAGAACAAGGGCAGCCTCAGCTGTCATCGGCAGGTTGGGCTCCAGGTCTGACCTGGGGCTGGTGCTCATCCAGGAGCCTTGGGTCGTCAGAGGCAGGATCTGCGGCCTAAGTAAAGTGAGTATGCAAAATATTGCAGATGTAAGGGAGGCAGCACCGAGAGCTTGCATCTTGGTGCGAAAGGATATTAACTTTCTATGTCTCTCTTAATTTCTCAACAGAGATCTAGTAGCGGTGATGATCACAAGCGAGCAAGGGTGTATTGTGGTGGCGTCGGCATACTTCCCAGGAGACGTGACGGATGCCCCCCCACCAAAGGTGGGGTGAAGCATTGCAGCAGCAAAAGGCTACCCCTACTACTGGTGTGTGATGCCAATGCGCACAATGTGGCATGGGGCAGCACGGACAACAACGGTAGAGGTGAGTGTTTACTAGACTATCTTGTATCTAGGGATCTCACTGTTTTCAACGTGGGGGCTGAACCCACTTTCATTACTAAGACCAGGGCTGAAGTTCTGGACATAACTTTCGGCAACGAGGGGGGCTCCCGGTTGATTCACAACTGGAAGGTCTCCTCTGGACCGTCAATGTCGGATCACAGGATCATCCTGTTTGACATTCATAGGAACCTCAGCTTCAGCAGTGTTATCAGGAATCCACGACGGACTGACTGGCCAGCCTATCAGTCCTGTCTAGGATTAAATCTGAGCAGGCTGAACCAGAGTAAAAGAGTATCCTCTCCGGAAGACCTTGAGCAACTCTCAAGAGAAGTAGGTGAGACAATCTTGGATGCATATCATGCAAGCTGTCCCGAAAAATCCGTAGAGTCCAGTAGGGACAATCCCTGGTGGAATAGGAAACTAGGGCTACTTCGTGCAGAAGTCAGAAAGCTGTTTAACACAGCTAAAAAGAACAGCGCCAATTGGGAAGTATACACCAAAAAGCTGACAGAATATAACAAGGAAATCCGATACAGTAAGCGCGCTCACATTCGGAAATTCTGTTCCACTATAGAGCAAGCCGCACCTGCGGCCAGAGTATTTAAGGCAATCTCAAAAGGCAAAGTACTTTCTGAACTTAGTCTGAAAAGGGCAGATGGAACATTCGTTCTTGCAGACCAACATCCACCACAGTCCACCTGTCGGAAGGTGGTATTGACGCTGTCCTCATCCAGGAGGGCAGCCGGCTACATGCTGTACGCAGCCCCTACAACAGGTAAATCGCGAGCCTACATACTCGCTAAGAACTTAGCTCTTTTTATGCTACCCAATTTCAGCAATGAAGATCTCACAAACTTATATCGAGAGGGACCATAAGGATCCCTCCGGATATGCTCCGCTTACCTGGGGCACGACCAAGAACCCCATTCCCCTAACCCTAAGGCATGTCACCGAGGACAGCAGAAGGCTGGGCCTGGACATTATCATCGGGTGCGACGCAAACGCCCATCACCATCTGTGGAGCAGCACTCACACCAACGACAGGGGTGAGTCTCATTTTGATCCTTTCGTCCAACCTATTGGTAGGGAACTCGGGGAACGAACCCACCTTTATTATCAGGAATCGTAGGGAGGTACTAGATATCACCCTTCTTTCTGAATCCCTTAGGGATGCCCTAAAGTCATGAAGGGTGCTGGAAAAGCACTCCTTCTCTGACCATAAGTACATCCAATTCACGCTTGGCTTTGATAAGTTCAATCCAGTCACCTTTCGGAACCTCCGGAGGACTGACTGGGAAAAATATAGAGCCCAGTTAAAAAAGATCCTTAAGCCCCCTCCAGCCCCAACCCTCTCGGACTATTGTCCAGACGGGCTGGAGCGTCTCGTTAAGTCTTTTACTGATGCTTGTAGCACGGCTCTGGTTAAGTCCTGCCGTACTAGGAATGGGGGGAAGACTGGGAAGAAGCCACCATGGTGATGTAAGGAAGGACAAAAGAAGGGCCTGGTGCGACTTTTGCTCTGGAATCTGCGGAAGGTTAGCTATGCAGCTGATCTATCGACGTCCTGGCTTCGACTGATCTTTTCGATCATTCTCGACACAGGGGTCATTCCAAGTAAATGGCTCCGCTCAAAAGGTGTGTTAATCCCCAAGGCCGGCAAGCCATCGCATTGCACGCCTAAGGACTACAGGCCGATAAGCCTCTCACCGTTTCTACTCAAGACGCTGGAGAGACTTATTAGTCTGCATCTCAGAACCAACATTCCTCACTCATCCTTATCAGGATCCCAACATGCGTATAGGAGAGTCAGATCAACAGAGACAGCACTCCATTCGCTTACCACAAGAATTGAAAAATCCACGAAAAGGAGTTCACACTCGTCGCCTTCCTGGATGTAGATGGCGCTTTCAACAACAAGGAGTGGCTCTATAACGGTCCACCTGCCTGGGCATGTTAAGATCAAGCTGAGATATGTATGACAGGCGGCCTGCGCACGACTCCGGGAGACGCCTTGGACGTTCTCCTGGACATCCTCCCAATTGAAATAATGGGAGAGATTACCGCGTCACTCTCGGCACTAAGTCTGAAGGGCGCGGGCCTATTGATTAGATTCAGTTTCGGGCACACGAATCTCAGCTCGGCTCCACGCCTTACTGAGGGGAACACTGACTACTGAGTCCCTGCTGAACACCCTATCACACCCTTCCAGGTTTCCATTCCCGACAGAACGGAATGGAACCTAGGACCTCCTGGACCTCTAGGGTCCCTTTACATTTACACGGATGGCTCAAAATTGGACGGCCGGGTGGAAGGAGGTATTTACTCTGCGCACCTGGGATTAAACGTCTCTTTTAGGGTACCCGACCACTGTAGTGTCTTTCAGGCGGAAGTTTAAGCCATCAAGGAGGGTCAGAGCTCCCATCTGCATATTTTCTGATAGTCAGGCTGCCCTGAAATCACTTGAAGCTATCTCTTCAAACTCAAAGACCATCAACGCCTGCCGCAGATCTCTTCACGAGATGGCGAAGCAGTGCGACCTCCACCTCATCCTCAATCCATCCTCAATACATCCCCTCTTCAGCCGGAGAGGGAGTTAGTTGACATGCCAATAGCCACTCGCAGACTACTTTGTAGGGAGTACTTCCACCTCCTCGCGGATAGGAAATGGGAAAACCTAACCTCGTACCGCCATACCAGCATGATCTGGCCACTCCGATCAGCTAAGCGCTCCAAGGAGCTATTTTCATTGAGCAGGGAAAGATGCGCCCTTGCCGTTAGGGCAATTACTGGTCACTGGCGGCTTGAAACGCATGCGTCCAGGCTGTCGGTGCACCACAACGACTTCTGTAGAAGCTGTAGGGATGAGGAGACTGTCCATCACCTCCTCTGCCACTGCCCGGCACTAAGCAGACGGAGACTGCTGTACCTGGGCTCCTTCACCCTCGTTGATCTCACCGAGCTAAGCGAGACATCACCGAAGCAGATAACCCGATTCATCCAAGGATCGGGTTGGTCCTCTCTCACTTAGGATTGGTCATCGGCCCATGAGAACCTGCAGCGGGCGGGGGACCTAAGCCTAAGCGGCATCACAAGGAGCCTCCTCTGGCTCAAGTGGCTCTTGAGCCGGCCGTCACCGCCCTAACCTAACCTAACCTTTAGCTGCAAGTTCCATCTGATGTAGATAAAGATATAGACCTCTGCATCATTTGTTACGAAGATATGCCGGACAAATTAACTAAAAAAAACTCAACAAAATGCATTGAATGCGGCCGGGACGTTCATGCGAAATGCGTCACTGTATCCAGCAATGTTTTTACGAGCAAAAACTGTGAAAGTTACTAAATTACGTTCCAGCATTTATTTTATAACTATTTTGTAGCCATAATAAAGTTTTTGGCTGAAAGGTGTTGAGTTTTCATTCGATTTACGCGGTGTTCCACAATTCAAAATCTCGAAAAGAAGTTTCGTTTTTAAATATAGTTAACGTTACAGTTTTTGGAATTTGAAAAAAAAAAAATATATTATTTGATAGAGATATTGTGAAAAATAGAAGTGTGTTTCACAATTGCCAATTTTTCCCTATTAAAATATCATTTGTAATCATGCAGGCATTGAGGAAGGAAGTAAAAAATAGAGGCCCTGTATATTTTCCATATGATAAAATGCACGGTTGAATTCGTAACAGATCATAGCCTACAGATTTGTCCCTCTCTAACGTATCAGGAATAAGAAAATATGTATAACCATTTTCACTTCTTTCACTTGCCACTTATTTCATTCCTGAGTCAGTAGCAAATAAAATTTCGCAGCGAACACACAGTGTTTTTCTTTCTTACTTCTCTTCGAATTCTGCCGCTCAAAACAACGCCACTAATCACTAACACACAAATCGATTTGAAGGCTTTTTCATAATTACTAACTGACTTTGGCTTACTCACTGTGTCATCATTTTGCTTAGCTGTTGTGCAGCTTGAATAGGGCCCCAAAGTAAATGGCATAGAAGTAAATCGAATTCCACACCAGCTCTGATATTAATTTTAATAACGTGGAATGTTCAGATGCATCGCCGTTTGCATAAGGTGCGTTTTAAAAATGAATAAAACGAAAAAAGAGTTGCACATAAACGCATAATTATACCCATGTAGGGATGGCACGATTAATCATATGATATACAATAATCGATTATTTTGTTTCAATAAGTGATTTAATTGTATCGAAAAACGGGTTCCGATTATTTGAATCAATAATCGATTATACTACAAAATAATCGCTTCCTTGAACTTTTACGCGCAAAATAATAAATTGAAAATTATAAAAATAATTATGGCACCTACTTCTAGCAAAGTGTGGGAATACTTCGCTAAATGCGATGATAAAGATGTGCAGAGTCGTATATTCGAAAAAGAGCTAAAATATTGCTTAACCACAACTAAACTAAACGATTTCACGTCCCTCAAGGTGCTGAGCAAGGTGCATAATGAAAACTTTTTCATTTGCTAATATCAACAGTATATTAAAATTTGTGTTATTTTAAACACCCAATTAAGATTTCAAAGGTGAAGTGGCCATCACAAGACAAATTGCAAAATCAGTGAAAAATCAACCCAGAACACCAGCGGGATTCTCAAACGCACACATGTAGGTATTCATCAGGTGGCGCTAAGCATAGTATAATATCAAAAATATTATGTCCCGAGTGTCAGGTATATGACAATAGATATATGGACTAACATAAATCTAAATACATATATATAAATCTTGTTCAATTCATGTTTAGTTTTATTATTATTGGTAGCAACCGCATAACGTTCACATTAGAAAATATCACATGTGAAGTATGCATCAAACAAAAATAGCAATTGATTAATCAATTATTTTCATTTTTCTTCAATTAATTGCAATTAATAATTGCATGGTTTCAATTAATCATATTCAATATTCAATACATTCAATAATCGATTAATGCATTTTTCTTGCCAAATTTCATTATTCAAAAATCAAAATCCAACAACAATAACGCTTTTGTTTTCGCAAGTATAAAGAGAACAATGATGATGTCAATAAAAAAATCGCCTGGTATTGGACTTACATATGTAAGCTTAACGAAAGAACGATAAATGACAGATATTCCATGTGAAATATATCCATGATAATAAGGAAGTTAGGTAAAGCCAAGTATTTCATATGTACGAAGGCAATAGTTAAAGCAGAATGTCTCTGTTTTAGAAATTTTAATCAAATCAAAACATAAAGGACATCAAATAATTCGAATGCTGAGTTAGTTCGAATGTTGAAAACAAAATGTTTTTATTATTATTGTAAAATAATAAACTACTATATCAAATAGCTACAATAGGAATAATCGTAAAGTTGGAGAAAAAATTATAACTTCTCCAATTTTAAATATACATATGTTCATATAAGAGATATGGCCATTTCGTATTATCAAAGAGTATAAACCCAGTCGGACTTTGATTCATGTACGTGAACGATTCTGCGAGAAATCTACGTCGAACAGGGATGGCTTTTTGTATGATGAATCGAACGCTGTTCGATTTCCCTTTTGGCAATTATTTTTTTTAATACAAAACGCGCTGATAAAACATCGCGTATTTTTTGTTTTGTTTAGTCAATAGAAATTAAATGAAACAGAAAATCGGAAATGATCCAAAGAATATTATCCTATTAATAGGAACTTAAAATTATATTTTTGGCTACTTTTTTAGAAAAAAGACAATTTAATTTAACATTAATAAAAAAGGTATCATAACTAAAACCATTTTTATACAAATGTTTACTAAATTGATTACTTAAAAAAATATATTAATTTTTCTTTTAAAAAGATTAAAAAAATAAAATAAATTCGGAAAAATAATTTGTCAAGGCTAGGATTCGAACACGCGGTCGCCTGCTTGTTAGGCGGATGCTCTAACACCTAGGCCATGCGTTACGAGCGCTTCGCGACGGCAAAGTCAAATATCAAAGCGAGCAAAATAATAAATGTCTCCTAGGGGTGCAGTCTTCTGTTTTCAACAGACGCTTTACGCATTTATGTGTATACCGTTGTGTAAGCTGTTGGTCTATTATACACTGAGACGCGAGTTCAATCCCTGGGTGAACCTTTAGTATTCAACAAAAAAAAGTGAGTACGGCTTGAATATAAATTTAAAACAATTTGCAACAATAAGAGTTCATAAATTAGTGGAAAAATATCAGTTATTAGAAATCTGGGTTTTATTTTTTTTAAGGTATTTTTTTTTTTTTTTTAATTTTTTTTGATGAATTTTGTGGTGAGCGCTCACGGCGAATTTCGTGGTGAGCGAGCAGCGGCGTTGGCATCATGAATTACCCCGCTCACGCGCTAATAAAAGCGAATGAGCCTTTTACATAAACGGTGGGCCCTACCGCCATGAGCGCTTCGGTACGAAAAGCACATAGATCGCATGTGGCAAAGACCCACTGGGAAGTTATATAGAGAGAGCGTCTTAAATGCCTTGACAGCACTACGCTTGGGAAAAGGGGAAGAGTGAGATGGAATCGCTTGTTCTTTTTTTAGACTACGTCTATTGGGTACACAATGCATAAGTGTAAGTGCGTCTTGCGTGTATGTGTGCACGAACGAAATTGCATATTTTAATCAAAATCAAATCGAGAGCCGAAAGGCTTTGAAACTCATATCATTTTTACTGTACGCAAAGTAATAAGGTCTGTGGTCTGTGATGGATAAATCGTTGGTCATCGTCAGTTTGAACGAGAGGGTTCGATCGCTCTCAAAAATGTATTTTTTAGTATTACTAAAAAAACTTCAAAAACTACTTCAGCGCCGAATTAACCTTAAAAAAATCATTTTAGATTATAAATTCTAAACGTATAAACAAAAAAATCTAAAATCTAAAGTCTAACGGTATTCGAACCCATGCACCTTGGATTGGCAGTTCGATTCCTTAACCACTAGGCCAAACGGCAAGCAGGCGATCGGGCGTCCAGATTCCAAGTAGCATCGAGCATTGCGGATTCCACGAATAAAATGCGGGTTCTTCCGCTGGAACCCGCCATAGAACACATTTTTTTGTCCGCTTTATATATTCATAATATTTGTTATTCTATAATTTCGGTTTTAATGTTATCAAGAACGGACTACTATATCATATAGCTGCAATAGGAACAATCGGAAAATTTTGAGAAGGAATCATTTGTTATTTCTCTCTACAAAAAAGGTATCAAATCGGATGCCAGCAACTATAGAGGAATCTCTAAGATGTCGGCCATTCCAAAACTTGTAAGGAAAATCATAACTCCTCATTTGCAGCACCTGTGCAGATCAATTATTTCTCCATGTCAGCATGGATTTTTAAAGCAAAGATCACTTCCTTCATAGTTAAGGGCTTCCAAAAAAACTTTCAGACAGACGTAATCTATACTGATTTCAGTAAAGCATTTGACTCTGATAACCATTCTCTGCTTGTTCGGAAACTCGATCTAATGGGATTTCCGGATGATCTTCTTAGTTGGATCTCAAGTTATCTGAATGACAGAACGCAAAAGGTCCTCTTTAAAAATTCTTTATCCAATGTTCTCAGGGTTACTTCTGGTTACTAGACGGCTCTAAATGCAAGCTAATGACATTCTCCCGTGTCGCTCCCAAGCTTGCGACTTACACGCTGAACTGCTGCTCTTTGGAAAGAATTGCTTTAGTCGATTTGGGAGTCCGCCTGGATCCTAAACTTGACTTTATTGATCATATTTTGTGCATGGTGAATAAAGCCAGAGGTGTGCTTAGTTTCATTAAACGGTGATCGAAAGAATTCAATTATCCCTAAGTTTAAAAAGTCCTATAAATTTTTTAGTTTGTCCTATCGTAGAATATGGATCTTGCGTTTGGAGCTCTCATTATGGGGTACACATAAACGCATTGAGTCAGTTCAGAAGAACGTTTTACTTTTCGCTTTACGCGGTTTGAACTAGGATCCAATCCAGAGGTTACCCTCGTTCTCTAGTAGACTCTTTTTAATTAACTTACCTTCTTTAGCTAACCGTAAAACCATGCTTGGCGTCACCTTCATTTTTAACCTTCCACGGTGACGTGGAAAGTGCTGACTTGCTGGGTCAGCTAAATTTTCACGTACCGAGTAGAAACACAGTAAATCCTATATTCCCTGTAGGACATCTTTTGAATTGCATAACCCTTTAGAGTCTTATGTGCAAATTATAACGATTTGTACATAATAACGTCAAATGTAGATAGCCTTCCCAAAATAAAAACTTTAATACTAACCCACTTAGTAGGCATGCAGGCAACCAATCTGCCAGCAAGGCAGTTGTCACTTCTTCGTATACCGTTCCTATATTTTCACATTTTCGCGCCCACTAACACCTAACACGAACAGGCACGTGCTTGGTGTCATACGGGCCACTTGAATGTACTGACCTTAGTGCGGCAACGTCCAGTTATATTCTTAAGATGTTTGAGACTCCATCCTCAGAGTGCCAGGTAGCGGCCGAAAGAAGGATATTGTGGTTAAAAATGAGGACAAAGCGGTGGTGTCAGCTTTCAAGAGAAATCCTGGGCTCTTTTTAAGAGATGTCGCCAAAAAAGTCAATATGTCGCCCAGGTTTGTCCATAAAGTTCGTAAAATGCATGGCTCATATAAAGCCAATGCAGCGCCAATCGTAAAGATAGGTAGAACAAAAAGGATAAATTTCCTTTAAAAATGTAAATATGACAGGCGATAGACCAATGTGGCAAAAAGAGCACCCCAATCATAAGCCAAGGTCGAAAAACCAAGACATGCACGTAAAAGAGAGTCTTCAGAAACGACTTTTGCCGTTTATAAAGACTTTTAGGACTTGAGTACTATTTTGGCCCGATTTGGCATCGTGTCATTACGGGATTCGGGAGCGATCGAGTGGTACTGATCGAGTTTGTACCAAAACTGCCCTGAACTGCGGCCTATTGAAAGGTATTGGGCAATATTTATTTATTTAATGTTAGAGTAGATTATAAAACTAAAACTGTTAGAGTAGATTATAAAACTAAACTAACATATTAAAATATAGTACGAGTTTCCAGGGCTATCGACTATATACATGGTATTTAATAATATTATTTTACAATTTTTATGGCGATACAATTTTTTGGTGCGTGTTTATATTTTATGGTATAATTGAGACTCTTTAAGAAATTTGGCTATTATTTTGATATGTTGAATGCTTCGTTTCAAATGGGCTAGCACTGATGAAGGGTATGAAGTCAAAAATTCGAGCATTCGGTTATGCGAAGTAAATATGACAATGTCTACAACTAGTTATGTTAATTACAAATAAAATGTTAATGTTATTACAAAATGGTGGTAAAAACAAAACTGAAGCAGATATGGATTTTGTTATTTATTTTTTTTTTTTTTTTTTTTTTTAAGACTCAAACAGTGGCTCTGACAAACAACCCAGCCATAATTTGTCAGGGCCATTGTTTCAGTCTACATGACTCCTAGTCAGGTTATAGTATAAGATTTGATACACTTTTTGTTAGTCTCGAAAATGAGAAGATTCAATAAATAAAGCAAAGTATAAAAAAAAAAAAAAAAAAAATTCCATATCTGCTTCAGTTTTGTTTTTCCCACCATTTAAGTATGACCAAATTTTTTCGAACACATTCCAGGCCATAATAATGCACTCACTGAATTCATTGTGGCTTTTGTCTAAAAAATAATATTTTTGCATGTGTTGCACACCACTGCATAGTTGTATTCGTACATTTAAACTGCATCGTGCATTGAAAGGGGGAATCTCCCTTTCCAAAGCGCCGAACGAACGCTCCATTGCACAGTGCCACAACAGGAAAAATTACTTCGCGCATCGAAACGTCCTACAATTTCTTTTCCACGGAGCGTACTAAGACTGTGCGCGTTGGAAAAGTGATATTCCTTTCCAAATTTTAAGACGTATCCTAGCTACGACAAGTAGTTACGTTACAATGAAACCATGCGCATTACTTTCATAATGCACCCTGTAGAAGTCCGATCTTTATAAAATAAAAACCCAAATTCTATAATAATAAAAAACAGGAAAGGAAGCTAACTTCGGCATACCGAAGTTTAAATACCCTTGCAGTAAGTAGATGACGGGTGCTGACATAAGATAACTTATTCAAACAAAAAATTTTGCGAACAAAAAATATTGTGAACAAAAAATGTTTCCAGCGAAAAATGTTGCAAACAAACTAAAGGTTTAATATACATCCAATATTCCAAGGGCAGCTATGTGATATAGTGGTCCGATTTCAATAAAATTAAATTCTGGAATAATACAAAATGGCCATGTCTCAAATTTCATGAAAATATGTGGTAAATTGGCTTAGTCCGATTTTTTTCCTCAAAATTTTCCGATCGGTCCTATATGATATAGTTGTCCGATTTTGATCAAATTATCATTAAAATTTACCGATCGTTCCTATGGCATCTATATGATATAGTCGTCCGATCCGGCCATTTCCGACATATATAGTAGTGAGAGCATATAGAAGACTATCTGTAAAGTTTTATTCAGATAGCTTCAAAACTGAGGGACTAGTTTGAGTAGAAACGGACGGACAGACGGACATGACTAGATCGACTCGGCTTTTGAAGCTGATCAAGAATATATCGGAGATGTCTCCTTCACTGCGTTGCAAACTTCTGACTAAAATTATAATACCCTGCAAGGGTATAATGACTATATCTTAAATTATATAAAAATATGTTAAAAACTTGCCAAGTTATAATTTTTTCCTCAAAATGTTTCTATTGTTCCTATGGCAGCTATATGTTATAGTTGTTCGACCCTGCCCGTTCAGACTTATGTATATAGCTGAGAGTAATTGAAACGGAGTAGTAGAGAAACGGACGGACAGACGGACAAGGCTAGATCGACTCGGGTGTTGATGCTGATCAAGAATATATATACTGAAGTGAAGTGAAAGGAATTATAAAAATTAAGAGGTTAAAAATTGCAAAAAAACAAAATTCTTTGGCCCCCACACGAAGGTGGTTTGCTACGGGCCTGGAATCATAACTATTCAATTTTTTCTTTTTCTATTTTGCTTTATACGCCTAATTGTAAAAAATAAGCAAGGTGTTCAATAAAAAATTTTTTGTCATTTACTTTATTCGTTTCATTTTTATGTGCGCTCAAACATGAAAACAAACATCATCGTGGAATCACTTTTGGTCCCCACTGACATGGAATGTGCTGATTTATTGGAAACACAAAAATTGTTTATTTGCTTAGTGTTGCGCCGTTATAGAACGTCTTTTGAATTGCATGAACCTTAAAGTTTTAAGTGCAAAATATACGATTTGTACATAATAATATCAAACGTAGATATCTTTCCCAAACTAAAAACTTTAATTCTAACAAAAGGGCCACCTGAACGTACTGATCTTAGGGCATCAACTTACAAGATTAGTAGGTTAACTTAATTCATTTAAGGGCTTTCACGAACATAAATGCTGGAATACTTTGACAAGGACTCAGGAAATTTGTTGCAATCAATGTTGTATCAAAAACAAAAATTGCGAGCTAAATAATACATATTGCTGACTCTTAAAGTGCTCTTTGAAAACTCTTATAAATGAAAACTTCATGAAAATGATTCAACTTCGTCTGGCCCATCTGCTCATCTAGCACCTTTAGGATCCCGTCTATGCAGCACTTAATACTGCTTTTATTGGGGACAAAGTCAGTGCTATTTCAGGACCGCCGCGATTCCTGATCCTATCATTAAAAAAATTTATTAGATGGACAGTCGCGATTTAACAAATCAATGTTTACATTGCGGTGGGTTATCATCAAGAAGATGAGCAGTCAAGATCAAAACATAATTAGTGTCATGGTGGAAAAATTGTGCTGCCTCCGATGGACAAATACACAGAAGAAATATCAAAGCTACGAAACGGACGTGAAGAAATTAGTAGACATTTTCGGGAAAGTATCAGGATATGAGCTACTCTCTGCAAAGGTCAACCTCGGCAAAAAACCACAAAATATGCTCTAAAATAAATATTTTTTACATAGTAACATTAGGAAATGTTCCAATGGATAAAATTTGAAAGCCTTTACCATATTCTAAAACAAATTTTAAAATATTCGGGTGCAAACTCGCGCAAATTTCTATTTTTAATCTTTTGATGAAAAACTTAAAAAAAATCATGTTATGTTTTAACAAAAATCTCCAAAGCAGAGGACTTTTGCTTTTTATCATCACTGGTAGATTTCAAAGAGTCAAAAGATACCACATACATACTTCTCTTATTTACCTAAATAAAAAAAAAAATAACGAAAAGTTTCATATTTTGTACAAATTACATAAATTCTTGGTACATTTTTTTTGCGAGTTCGAATGTATACAATTGTCGCATTCGACATCAGAGAGTTACCCATATACAATAATTTATTTGTATTTGCTTCTTTTAATGCACGAAATTGTGACATGAAGACAAACGGACCCTATTCAATGCGAATTGTCGATGAGGCAAAGGTGAAGGCAGCAACTTCGCTTTACGCAGAAAAAGGAAAAGCTAAATTTTGTTAAATGTACATACATATATGACAGCGGAGAAGCTTTACATGAGAGATCACAGAAGGTTAAACGTAAGGATGTATTGAAAAGCATTCAGCCAGTACTGGATAGGAATCCAGAAAAGAATAAAGATAAGGAATACACATTGTGTTTTTACCTTAGCCCAATGGATCATGCATGTATCTATAATAAACCGACTTGCGACGAAATGGCTGCCATCATTTCGAGCAAAGACGGTGAGATTGATGCTAAAATTGATGTGAGAGTTTATCCGAAAAGTTGCGTCCAAGTTGCGTTCAAGTTACGTTTGTGTCGATAACACCTGTTTTTTCGATAACAATCATATTTTCGGACTATCGTACAAGTTTACCACCAAATAATCAAAACCTAGTAACTGACAGAGTGGGCAGTGCACTCTTGGGGACTTCTGGTCTGCACTTCAGGAGCTGTGGGCAAAGAATAATATAATACAAATTGGCATCGATGCTAGCAGACTGCTTGGATGGGCCTCTTTCAAGAATCGCAATAAGGCGTTTTTAAAGAACCGTTAAAAATCCTTTTTTTTATTAAAAAAATATTTAAAAATTAATGTACAAAATAATTATTTATTGAGTGGTTACAGAAAGAACATTTAGGCCCAGGCATGCCCAATGCGTTCAGCGCTTTCGTTTCTTTTTCCTATTTCCAAGTTTCTTGAACAGGTTGCTCCTAATGTCTTCAAATTCTTTAACGATACCGTGATTCACTCTTTGTTGAGGAATCCTGGTGGCTACTCGCAACCAAGTATTTTGATAGCTTCCAGCAAAACTGCGGTATTCTGGAGAGGATCCCAAGCAGTACGAAGCAATCCCAATTCGCTTCTCCAAGTTTTGCAGCTCCTCGAAAGTGGCTGGCGACATCGCGGGCAAATCCAGAGCCTTCATCATGGTAACTTTTTGTTGTTCCATGGATGATAAAATCAGGCTTTTGTCCGTTTTCAAATTGATCATTTTCGTAAATATTTTGTTTCTTTTGAATAAATGATGACAGCTGTCAAAAACAAACGCAATAACGCAGTAGAAACGCCCAATTGCGTTATGGCGTTTCGTTCGATATCGATAGGTAACGCACGATAGTGTAAATAGACCCTAACACAGCATTACATCATAAATGCCTACTTGAAGATAGAGGGAAACCGATTGTTTTACTTAAGACAGAATCAAACATAACTGAGAAGTGAAAGGATGCAGGGACTTATTGATCATGTGAAAAATGTAGTGGTCAATACATCTGATAAATTTAAAATCGGCAAAGCAATTAGGCTACCATCATCATATCAAGGTAGTCCAAGAGCTATGCAGCAATTGTATCATGACTCGATGGCAATATCGAGAGACATAGGAAGACCCGATTTATTTATCACAATGACGTGTAATCCAAGATGGCCAGAGATAGAGAGATTTTTGAAGAAATTTCCACCAGGTACAACGGCTATGGATATTTCGACATTTGTGTGTTTAGTCTCATTGATGGACCTGGCGGTACCGTTAAGACATTTTTATACAAGTGTTTTCTTCATTATTCCAAGCACATACAGAAAAAAACCTCGACGGTTGCATGGACTGGGATCGCAGCTATACTACTTTCATTTGGGCACACAAGATTTTTAACCTGCCGGTGAATTGGACTGCTGACGATTACAGCATGCTCAACTGGAAAGTTGATCAAAAGAAAGAACTTGAGCACCCTGAGGTCCTGATTTGGGATGAAGCGTCGATGATACCGAGAAACGTACTGAGTCTTATTAGACCGAACGCTGCGTGGTATATATGACAATCCCAGCCTGCCATTCGCTGGAAAGTTAGTGCTATTGGGAGGGGACTTTAGCAAGTTTTACCGGTTGTGAAGGAAGGAGAGCGAAAGCAAATTTTGAAAATATGCCGGTCGAAGAAATGATTGAACGTGCTATTTTGGCTGCGCGAAATGATGAGGTTGCACTTATAAATTTGGCCATATTAAAAATAAAAAGATTAACTGGCGATACGATTACATCGCACGCAATTGACGCTGCGTACCCACATGGTGTTGTTGACACTGAAGATTGCGGCGTTGGAAATGATGATATGAAACTGAAGTATCCGCCTGAGTATTTGCAAACATTGACACCGTCCAGTTTACCTCCGTCCAAATTAAATGTTAAAATTGGCTGTTTGGTTATGTTATTGAGAAATCTGTGCATCGCCGATGTTCTGTGCAATGGCACGAAAGTTGGAAAGAAGATATTGCACTGTGAGATATTATGCGGTGACAGAAAGGGTCAGATGGTGGACATACCACGGATAAGAATTGACACTCGCGGCGATATTGACATGCCGTTTGTACTGCAGAGGACCCAATTTCCTGTGAGATTATCATTCGCCATGACCATCAACAAGTCACAGGGTCAGAGTTTTGACAAGATTGCACTGTACGTGACAAAGACAATCAGGGGTGCCATGCAAAACACCGGTGTTTTCATTTCCACAAAAAGGCATTTCCGCTAAATCAATTCCTCGGTGCCACAGAACATCGAAAAAGTTAGGTGTTTTTAGTTTTTTCACAAACCATTCGATATTGGCTGGCAGGGCTGCCATATTCCCAGATAACCTCACGAATGTATTTGATTAGCAAATATTTTAATCAAACTAGTGTAAAATGCTGGGTTTTGGGTTCTTTTATTCTTTAAACAATGTTATGTAACCAATTTTGCTAATTCATTTAGATTTGTTTTACTCTTATTAAAGAAAAAAGTTTAAAAAGTTGGCGCGAAAATAAATAAAATTTGATCTGACTACAATATGTGGCATCACTGAACCCGACTTCGAAATGTCGAATCTATCGATCTGGCAGCATCAAAAATGACGTCACGTTTTGTGTTTTCAAATACACAAAAACTATTTCGGTGGAAGTGCTGTGGCACCGCGGAATCATTTTTCAGGGTTTTTGCAGCGGAAGTGGTTTCTGTGGCACCCCTGAATATTTACACACGGTCAATTGTATGTTGCTTTTTCAAGGTGTCGTAGTATGTCCGAAATTAAAATTTAATAGGAATTGAATGAGAAAGTAATCAGAAATATTGTTTTTGAGGAAGCTGTACAATAAAAACAACAAATTAACATTGTGCAAGAGTTTTGAATTTATTTTTTTTCCGTTGTAAAAGTCAGTTTAGGTTAGTATATGAGTTGGGGCTGGACGGGAACATGCAAAGTGCAAAATGCAACATACAACACACTACATACAACATATAAGAAGGAGGCATAAGAAGAAGAAGACGCGTAAGGCAGAAAGGAAGAGGGGTGGCGAGCGAAGCGAGCGTGGGGCGGACGAGCGGAGCGAATGTCCCGAAGCGAAGCGGAGGGCGCCTAGTGTGTAATATGTAATATCACATCGCCTTGAGGTATTGTTTTTTAATTTTTCTTAAAAATCCTAAGAAAAAGTATAACCGTTAATGTTCAACTGAAACTGTTAATGTGTAAACATAAATGTAATGAATGTTGTCATTTTTATGATTTGTATTACATGTACATATTAGGTGTTCTATATATATACATTTCCCGTCAGATTTTCTTTTCATTTGACTCAAATGGATAAATTAATAATAATTCAATTTTAAACTTAAAGGGTATACAATCTTCGGTGTACCGAATTTAGCTTCCTTTCCTGTTGTAATTTGTTGCACAAAGCTTTACTATGAATTTAAAAAAAATAATTTTGTGGATGTTTCGTTATTCCAGTGTCC
Organism: Drosophila nikananu; assembly: GCA_008042635.1. Classification (NCBI taxonomy): domain Eukaryota; kingdom Metazoa; phylum Arthropoda; class Insecta; order Diptera; family Drosophilidae; genus Drosophila; species Drosophila nikananu. The sequence goes on along the minus strand of VNJV01017713.1, from coordinate 7,569 downwards.
ATTAAAAGCAGTAAACAATAAAATTAAAATGTGGAATAAATAATAAACCAAATGGTCGACTTACAGAAATGACAAACACAAATGACGAACACACAAGATTACGTCGAAAATGTTAACTTGAAAACAGTTAGACAGTTTATTAATGAGTATATACAAATCAGGACATATAAGCATCCACACTTAAAATTTTTATTTTTATTGACGAAAACACTGATAAGACTCATAAAGAGGGAATCGGGCGTAATATATCTATAGGTATATTTAAACATACTAAATGACGATCAAATGAAACACAAAAACAATAAACTCAATCAAAACTACACAAAAAATAATAAATCAATCAAATCAATTTCACAAGAAGAAATTATTAAGGAAACAAACAAAACATCTGTGCCGCAAAATGAACAGTTGTTCTCGCTTTGAAAGCTATTCTTAGCATCTGCCGTTCGATTTTTAAAACAAAAACTGTTTGCAATAAACAATATTGGAAATTGTAGTTATTTGTCACAAATGGTTGCTGACTCTCTTTTTTATTGTTGGCCTATATAATGACTATATTGCTCAATATAGCGAAAATATACGCAACAATCCTAATTATTTTTTCTCCCTTGTTAACTCAAAACTAAAATCTTCTTCATATCCCCCATCTTTTCATTTTGAAAATAGAACTGAATCTCTTCTTTTAAAAGTTCGAATCTGTTCAAAACAATCCTTTTTCTTACCACAGATAAACAATATTTATGTCCCTTCTTTTTAGGGCTGTGATGTTCTTATGGGCTTTCTATCTCTTGAAATATCTTTTCAGCGGGCCCTGCCAAATTCCCAGTAGTTTTCCTCGGATTTGTGGTGAAGATTTGTCGTGGCTAATCAGGCTACTTTTTAATCAGTCTTTTGCGTGACCGTCGCAGTTCTCTAGAATTTGAAACGGATCTTTTATCATCCCTTTACATAAAAAAGAATCCAGGTCTAATCATAGTGTTATCGCTAAGTTGCCGGTGCCTCCATAATTTCTCCTTCTCAACATGGTTTATTAAACATCGTTCTACAAGAACAAATCTCAACAAATTTTCTTCATATTGCCAATAATGCCAATCTGCTGTGATTTTTACAGACTTTAGCAAAGCGTTCGACTCGGTACATCATAAACTTTTTCACCGTGGATTTCCATTAATTCTACTTGCCTGGATTTTGGCTAATTTATTAAATAGAACTCAGTGTTCTATTCAATAAACAATTAGCCAAGGCAGCATTTTCTCACCCCACAACTTTTTGTGCTTTTTATAAATAATCTTTCAAATGTCAAGTCATTTGCTTCTACTAGCCTCGACCACACTATTTATTCGTACGGCAAGCTTTTTTATCCCTTTATAATGCTTAGTTAAAGATATTGTCAGTACTACACACAAAAAATATTTTTAACTGAATGGTTGCTTTATTATCTTAATTTTTTTTAACAACAACTATCGATAAGAATTAATAGTAGTCCAGGCTCGTACTTAAATTATAGAGACGTTAAAATATGCCTTTCTTACTCTGACCCTCCCTCTCACACACGCCTCCAATCTGACCTTAATGAGAGAAAGCTTTGGTGTACAAACTACTTTTTGTTGAATATCGATGACTTTTAATTAGAATGTACACTTGAACAGATGACACTCTTCAATCACTCCTCACTTACAGCATTTATGAAGATCCGTAACTTCTCCGTGGCAGCATGGCTTTATGAGGCAAAGATTGACCTCTACAAATTCTTTGGAACTTACTTCATTTGTTATTGGGTGTTTCCACGGTAACCTTTAAACCGATGTGATTTCTTCTTGTGAGGAAGCTTGACTTAATGGGTTTTCCGCTTGAAAGGATGCTCTATCCAAATCCCTCAGTGTCACATCTGTTGTGTCGCGCTAACTTATTACATGACAATAGCTCAAAATGCAAACTGATGACATTTTTCCGTGTCACTCCCCAGTATGTCACATACATATATGCATTATGAATGCGCTTTGGAAGAAGGTAACCGTCTAGATCCTAAACTTTTGCTTTCAGAACATATTTCTTGCATGGTTAACAAGGCCAAAGGTGGTCGAACTAATTCGATTCCCTTTATGTAACGAAGACTCTCTTTATTTCGTTAGTTCGTCACATACATATTCATATAAACAGCATTGAATCTGTTCAAAAAAAACTTTCTGCTTTTCGTCATACGTTCCTCGACTAACATCCAGAACTTTTATCCCCCTAGCAATAAATCAATGTAGGAGAAAGTTTGAGGTACATGAACCTTTTAGTGTCTTATGTGCTGATTACAACCACCTCTTTTGACATAATGGAAGGCATTGAGTGTCTCCCTCACCTTGAAACTGTCTTGCTAGTAGTAGCTGGTAATGCGATCTTGCCATACGTAACAAGGCTGCGCACTTCAGTCGGGTATGCGAAAGGTGGGCGTGGGATCCGCGCAGAAAAAAAAAAAAATAAAAGCTTTTTTTTTTAATACTGTTCTGGTATATGGAGTCCTCAATATATTGAACAACAAACATCGATTGAGTCGATCCAATAGCAGTTCCTATTATTTATTATTTATTATTTTTTATTTATTATTTTTTATTTTTTATTTTTTATTTATTAGTCCGGCCCTTTGAGCCGGCCGTCACCGCCCTAACCTAACCTAACCGAACCTTTATTAGTTTTTATTAATTATTTTTTACCTATTTATTATATTATATGTCGGCCGTCTTTACGCATCTCGCAGTCAAAGTCAATTTCAACGAATTGAAACGTAAAGAACAGATCTACGAAAACCACCATGGTGTTGAAAAAACACTCGAGTTATTCTTGTGCATTTTGTCTACCTCCATTGATTCCGACTTGCATTTTTGCTACTTGTCCGTTATTCCATATTCGTTTTGAGTAGAGGGAGAGCGCAATAATGCCGGCACTCATAGCACACACGAAATTTTTTCTTTGCTCACCCGGGTGTAAGTGGCACCGGGACACATATTTTATTGGGTGTGAGGTGGCAAAAAGTGACACCCTTGCAGTTCTCTGGTGGGTATGTACATATGTACTTCCTTTTTTCGACTAACCGATGAGCTATTGTTTAAGGAAAACAACAAACCAACACTGAAATCAATGAAACATGAAATAATGAAACCGAAATAACAAAAAAATAGTATAACCGGAGCAAGACAGAAATGTTTTTCATAAAAGCCTTTCTTTCGAAAGTAGTCAAAATAGTTAAATACACACTGTAATGTCATTGAAATAGCCAAACAAAAAAGAAAATTCGGCCTTGAGTTTTTGGCTACGACATCGAAAATAGCTAAACTAACAAGATGAGACATATAGATACGTTGAGCAGGTACAGCATACAAAAAAATAATCACACACAGGACCACCGAGTCCAGACCAGATGCTTGTGGCAGCATCTCTGCCGACAAGCAGAGACGGAAATCTCAAAAACCATTTCGAACCTCGCTACGTATATAGTCTGATGTTAAATAGATCGCGAAAGATTCCATAGATCGTTGTATGAGACAAATGAGTGGTGAGGAAGAGTTCAGAACTGGCACCAAAACCTCTTTCTCTTTTGTATCAATTTCCGGTGTGGAAAGAAGAAAGAAGAAAATATAAGTTCAACATAAAGTTAAACCGAGACATATACGTGGTCTTAATCTTAAGAATCAAATAAGTTCTGTTATTTGTCGATTTTTTTCAGAAACGACACCTTCACATAATAATATGTGACTGGAACTACTGTGGCCAATAAGATATAACATCTGTTCACAGTGCGACAAGGCCCTTATAATAAAACTGAGTCCAACCCGTGTGTTTTCATATGCTATATTTGTAGGGCTCTGTATATAATAAAATGTATAAAATATAAATATCAGTTATACTCACCTTCATCTACTAAAACAACTTCCACAATAGCATTGAGTGGTATATCAATCTTATGCGTACACATGCAGTTTGGTCCGCAATCCGCGGGCCTATTATCGCCGTTACAAAACTGTTCTGGATTAATATCGTTATACTGAGATGTTAAAGGCGCAGGTGCCGATAAGTATGAAATTTCATCTATAAGTGAAATTACATGGTCGCCGGTGGGTGCCACTGAAATTAAGTTTGATTAAAGGTGTCATTTTATACATAACCTTAACAACTTACCTAAAAATCTATTATATGTGTTCGGCTGGAAAAGATCTTCGGCTCGGTAGACAAAAAAGCGGAACGGTAAGAAAATTTTCACATCTGGCTTCTCCGCCAATATGCCACGATCTATTTCAAGAGCGTTTTTCAGTTGACTTACACAAATTGCGTCGTTGCGTTGACGATTGCATTGAGCGTCCAATGGGTTCATAACCTTTTTATTAGTTGTGTGCGTATTTGTCGGTCGTTTCATAATTATATGTTATGTAGTTTTATTTACAGGTGCGAATATTCAAATTTAAGTGGTTTTGGGTATGGGATATTTTACATGTCGGAAAATAAAAAAGAAAAATATACATGTTATTTTATACAGTTTTTTTAACTTATTGTTTTTTATAATAGTAAAAGGAAAAAACACAGAACAAGTAATCTTACTACGAAATGTAACGGTTCATGTTTTTGTAAAGAAATAAATATATAAAAGCATAAAAGCAGTTGTTCAGTGATGAAGATGATAACCGCAAAAACCGAACAAGTATATGAATTTGATTTAATTGTTTGTTTTTTCCCCACGGACTATAGAATGTCCTTGACCAAAGTCCCTGGATTCAAATTCAAATTTGTAAATTTCTTATATTGGTAGATCTCATACGGTGGCACTAACATTTTTTGTTATTTTGTGGCTGCGTTATTTGTAAATAATTTGGTATCAACATAAAAATTAAAAAAGATACAAATTATTTGAGTAATATGTTTTGTATTTTTTTATATTTCACTATACCCAATCCATAATGACTTGCATACTAAATATCTCTTATACATATGTATGTCATTCTTCCACAAAACAAGCAATGGTTTTTAAGACAAAGACTCTGCAATAATTGTTTACGTTATTATTTTTATTTGACCAGGGCGATAAAAACACAGGACAAAGTACATTAAGCTTTAAAAAAGCCAGATCGAAAATACAAAGATTCATAAAATTTTAATTGAAGGGGGTCGTCTACTGTGAAGGCGATATTTTTTCTCTCGCTCTTGCGGCTGACCTAGCGGTCCCCAAGTGATTCTCTCTCTCTCGGTTGACCTAGCGGCCCCAAGTGACTCTTTCTCTCTCGCGGCTGACCTAGCGGTCCCCAAGTGACTCTATCTCTCTCGCGGCTGACCTAGCGGTCCCCAGGTTTGGGTTCTCTCTCTCTCGCGGCTGATCTAGCGGTCCCCAAGTTAGGGTTCTCTCGCTCTTGCGGCAGACCTATCGGTCCCCAAGCGACTCACTCTCTCGAGGCTGACCTGGCAGTCCCCGATTTAGGGTTCTCTTGCTCTTGCGGCAGACCTATGGGACTCCAAGTGACTCTCACTCTCCCGCGGCTGACCTGGCGGTCCCCGAAATAGGGTTTTCTCGCTCTTGCGGCTGGCCTAGCGGTCCCCGAGCTCACCCTTCTCTCACGCCCGTGGATGACCGAACGGTCCCCGAGCATATTAATCCTTCTAGCGGATACCGACGACCCGGACGAAGAGGACACCCCGGCCACGAATCACGGCGGTCCAGAGCGGCGAGACCCGGCAGTACAGGAACTCATGTTAACTTTGTAAATTTGAAGATAATAAAGATTAAGATATTTTTACGGCATAACTCCAGTTTTCTACTCTGGGCCTGGGTCGGAATCTCTTTCAGCAACCACAACTGAACCAAATAAATGTCGGCAACGACCCTGGGACGCCCCTGAGCTACCCGAACCCCGACTAACCGTCAAAGCTGTTTTTGAAAATTAGCATTATCAGTGAAATAGTTTTTAAGATATCGTGGCAACAGTTTTTAAAGAACGTGTTTGGAGATTTTGTTGACCCGTCACAGTAGACTACCCCCTGAAAGCCAATCGCGATTGAAGTAATACATATTTCGTTTAGAAAATAACTATGTATATTTCAGGGTTAAAATGTCAACTAACAGTTACCTATATATGTATGTTATTTTTACAGTAACAGTTTTCCAATTAAAGCTTGGTACTAACATAAATTGCTATATATTTCGCTCTGGAATCAGTGTTACCAATTATATAGCATAAAATATGGGAAAATGGTAAGATAAATTTTCTTTTGAAAAGCACCGACAAAATTGATATATATTTAGCTCGGGAACCAAAAAAGGCAGTAAAAGGGACGTGGTTTCTTTTCTTGCTCTTTCGTTTTGTACAGCCGTAAGCCGATAGAATACACCCCTGTGTACCTGTGGGGATCAACGGATGACAAAGTCATCTGCGAGGGCGGCTGGAAGCAGGTCCTCGGTCGAGCTCGATCGGGGATGCAAATAAGCCTCCTCTCAAGTCAGGAGTGTTCAGAGACCCGTGCTCCCTGACTCTTGGTTCGCATCTGAGGGGTAAACCTAGCTGTGCTTAAACGGATCCTTCTCAAGGCCGGGAAACCCTGGGTCGTAAGAAGCCCTAAGTCTCCAATCCAATCAGCTGAGCCAGCTAAATTCGTGGGAGCAGATGCAAGCACCTCGGCTTACATGGTTCACGACGACCAGGCCCGCATGAGCCGGTCGTCAAGATGCTGCAAAGGGCCGAAGACACAAAGATGGCCCTGGTACTGGGATGCGACGAGAATGCGATGCACTCGCTCTGGGGTCATAAGAAAGCGAATGAAAGAGGTGAGTCTTTTTTGATAATATTATTTGTCGTAAGCGGTAGGTAATCCGGTACCGCGCCCAAACAAGCGTAAGACAGACTGGGACAAATTTGGCGAAATTGTCCATTCAAAGGTCAGTAACAGGAGGATAAAAATACAATCCTTCTCAATGGCACTCGACAAGGAAGTAGAGCCCCTTACTAGCATCCTTAACAACGCGTTTCAAGAGACATGCAAAGTTTCATTCTCGAGACCTCGAAAGGCCCTTAGTATATGGAACCACGAAATGAGAACCATACAAGGAAGAACAGAATGAATATAAAGAAGCAGTATACTTAGCCAAGAAAGAATCTTGGAAGAGCTAGTGTGAACATTAGAAGCCATAAAAGATACGGCAAGAGTAAGTAAAAGCCTTGCCAAGGGGTACATAAGCGCACTCTAATCAACAGATCACTAGAGTTACTAGGAGACACCCACTTTCCCGGGAACCTACGAGAGAATTCGGTCCCCGAGGACGGCACAGATACAGAGACTCACCAACGAAAGACATCATCACCACGGAGCAAATTAAGTGGGCAATAAAGTCTTTCGACAAATACAAAAGCCCGGGCCCAGAGGCATAATACCGGCAATTCTACAAACAGCCAGAAGAAGACTCAGTAGATGGCTAAACTCCATATTCAAGGCTTGTATAAGTCCAAGGCACATCCCGATCCGGTGAAGGGAAGCCAAAGTCATATTTATACCGAAGCCAATAGGCCGATCAAGAAAGAAAGAAAGAATCGAGAGACACCATCT
>VNJV01017712.1:0-68874 GCA_008042635.1 Drosophila nikananu | reverse complement strand
GACAAGTCAGAATCAGATTTAACAAAAGAGAAGTTAAAAGATGTTAAAAGTAGTTAAGTTTATATCAAAATAAACAGTATATACTTTACTAGAATAGTTTTCAATACATAAATACTTCTATAAATAAATTCAAAGATCTTAAACCATAAAACATAAGCTTCAAATGCTCTCCGACTTCCGCATACTTCTTGCTGAATTGTTAATTTGGACAACAAAAGAAGATGAAAAACCTGCCAACTCAGGGGGCCAGACAACAACAAAACAAATAAAAAGAAGAATTAATAGGTATTGAAATTACAAAAGGAAGCCAAACGAGAGGCTCTTAACGCTCAATTTGGTGCCCCGTCGCTCGATCAGCGATCGTGACGTGTTCGTGTGGGTTTTTCGAGTGGTTTTCAGCGGTGGCTGCCATGGAGGTCAAGTTCAGGGAACACCGCCAGTTTATGGTTAATTTTCATCTTCTTCGCTTTGCCGAAGCTCCCAGCTCCGTGGAGGTGTTAGAGTCTTGTTTTCACAAGTACTTAGAGAGCCGAACAAAAAGCCGAACCGCCATTGGCACGAAATTGATGGCAAATAAATTTTAATTATTTTTCTTGTCAGCGTCATTCACAATTTGCCACTTCCTAATTAAGTTTATGCATTAATAAAATAATTAAAAAACATGACGGATCGGCCGACTATATCATATAACTGCCAATGATCCAATTGTAAGCTGCAAAGGTAGACAAACTTTAAAATCACTAACTCTTTAATAGGTTTTTGATCATAACTTGGCCTAAACTCAACCGATTTCAGTCTGGTTTGGGTTTTTCTTCCTAGTTTTTACGGGAGAACATTTCTGCATTCAAAGCTCAATTTCCAATTTTTTGTAATTTTTTTTTTGTCAATTTTGACGATGTAACCCCTTACTTTTTAAGGAAAAAAGTGGGTATATTTTTGGCTCAAAAATCCTCAACAACTTGAAGGGTTTTTTGATCATAACTTGGCCTAAATTCAACCGATTTCGGTCTGGTTTTGTTTTTTTTCGTACTTTTTACGGGAGAACATTTCTGCATTCAAAACTCGATATCTAATTTTTGGCAAATTTTTTGACAATTTTGACGATGTCAAAATTAAAGCATAATTTAACTCAATATAAAAATACCCACCACCTTGGGTACATTGTAGACCATTATTTCATGTGCGATTTTCTATTTCTGAGGCATTGTGTCTATAATTTGTTGTCTCTCGCCAGTAATTCGTAAACAAAAAAGGTGATGCCACGTTTTTTGGACCATGAAGGTCGGTCGCCAAGCCAAATGGCGATATAAATTTATTTGATTTATGGTAATTAGCTGTGTGCACCTTGCCTAATTGCAGATACCTTCGATAATTGGATTCCTGAACTTGGACTGACGAAATGGAGCGACGACGAGCTGACCCCGAGAGCCAAGGCTGAAGCGCTGCAGCACCAGAATTATGATTATTATTTAAGTTACTTTTTTTCTAGATAAAGATCTAGATACAATTAAGAACAGAAGCTAGATTGGCATGAATAAACGAGAGATGTGATCGAAGCAAAGGTTTTGGTTTTGGTTTTGGTTTTTATTTCAAATGCCCGAAAGTAGGCAAGCCTCTCTAACCCTCCACGTTCATTTCATATTTTCAAAGATTTTTAATACACTTTTAATGCCTGGGTGACATTGTTGTGACAGTGACAGATCTCACAGAGAGAGTGAAATGAGGTAAAAAAATAAGTAGGTAATAATGACGGCATCCACAAAAAAATATGTTAGGCCAAGCGACGATCTGAACTGTGAACTGGCTACCATCCTAGGCCGGCAATTGCATCGGAGCCTGAGAAGCGATCCGGAGACACCAGAGACGAGGAACCACAAGGACAAGCGGCATACACAGCTGGCTGGAACGAGGACAAGCAGCAGTAAAGCCAGGAGGAGATCGTGGAAGGGTTCGAGGACGGAAACGAGGACGTGGACTCGAGCAAGAACGAGGAAGGAAACTAGGACGCGGACAGGAACGCAGGCGAGGAACACGCTCCAAGGTGGAGCGGAGCGGTGCTGTGAGAATTGGAAGCAGTCTTCGAAGAACTCTTTCCGGAGGCAGAAGAAATGTATTCGGCGGTAAAGCCGCTCTCCAAGTACCTGCAGTTCAAATCGATTCGAATTTACGACGCCGTCTTTACCATTCACTCCAAATGCACTGTGGTGATTCTGTTGACCTGCTCCCTGCTCCTATCGGCACGCCAGTACTTTGGGGATCCCATCCAATGCATTACCGAGGAGAAGAACATCGAGTATGTGCAGTCCTACTGCTGGACCATGGGCACCTACATCCTAAAATTGGACAATTACAGCGAGATTGCCTGGTCGGCGCCGCTTCCCGTGCTGGCCAATCAGTCTCAGTCCAAGTCCCGAGCCCGCTACCGTTCCTCCTTCCCCCGATCAACCCTCCGCCAATTGATGGACTACGACGAGGCGTACGCTCGTGCCATGTCAATAGCCGAAGGCGTGGGCCCCGAAATCCGCGGTCAATCGCAGCGGGTATACCTGCGGTACTACCAGTGGGTCATTATCCTGCTGATCTTTCAGGCGTTCGTCTTCTATTTCCCATCGTGCCTCTGGAAGGTGTGTGAGGGCCAGCGGCTGAAGCAGCTCTGCTCGGAGGTCGGCGAGGCCCTGCTCTCCGAGGAGACCTACAACACCCGTCTGCGCCTTTTGGTGAAGTATTTCACCACCGACTACGAGGACATGCACCTGCACTACATGGTCAAGTACGTCTTCTGCGAGATCCTCAATTTCTCAATCAGTGTGAGTAGAGCTGAGGTTTCAATGCTTTCAAGCACGCGGCATTCATTCAACAACAAACACACCAACACATTTATAGAAGTTCATCAACAACAACAGGCCATAGATTGAATAAGAATAAACATCAATCATATAGAATAGGTATTTTCTTAAAATTAAAAGAGCAAAAGTATGCTAGTTTCAACCAATCTTTTCATCAACGTTTTAAAATTTCCAACAACACAAACTTCTTTTAAAACTAAAACATTTTTAGCAGAGTATTCTAGAGTCAGTAAACTTTAAAATGTATTTAAATTTTCAACAACACATATACTTACATTTTAAGGACACAATAAACTATATAAAATTAAAATATAGTAGTGAAGTACTGAGCTTTTATATAATTAATATATTTTTTATTAAGTAATTAGTAAGTTAGACCTAAAACCTGGCTTCCGAAATGAACTGAGATGAGATTTCACCAACAATGAAATTTTTGTACATACTAAAGACAGTTCAAAATGAAATTTACAGAAATATATTTAAATTTTCAACAACACATACTAAAACTGGGAAGACAACCCTCAATTATTCACCAATTGAAATCAGTCACATGTTCAACAAAACTTGCACTACCTGCAAACACAATCCCTAAGCAAACCCCCAGAGGTGAATAATCTTTTTTTAGAATTATTCTATTATTCTGTTTTCAAATCCAGTTAAAAATGGCTACCCCACAGCTAGTGAACATAATAGTTCTGGAAGTTTTCTTGAACGGCTTCTGGACAAAGTACCTCCAAGCCTTGGCCACCATACCGTTGTACGACTGGGATCGCTGGAACAGGATCACCTCAAGCGTCTTCCCAAAGATCGCCAAGTGCGAGGTGCTGAAGTTTGGAGCCAGCGGCACGGCGACCATCATGGACAACCTGTGCATCCTGCCGCTGAATATACTAAACGAAAAGATCTTCGTGTTCCTGTGGGCCTGGTTCCTGCTAATGGCCCTAATGTCCGGCCTGAATCTCCTCTGCCGGCTGGCGATGATCCTGAGCAAATACCTGCGCGAACAGATGATCCGCCGCCAGTTGCGGTTCATGAGCATGCGGCATGTGCAGCGCGCCCTGCGCGACCTGACCATCGGTGATTGGTTCCTCCTGATGAAGGTCAGCGTCAATGTGAACCCGATGCTCTTTCGGGACCTCATGCAGGAGCTATGCGAGCTGCGTACCTCCTCCTCGGTGAGCATTTTGGAGAGCACCGTCTAGGATCGGTAATCAGGGACGTGCGCTGTTGTCTTCGATATCACAATTCAAGGTTTTTCTAGTCACAACAAAAGAAAATTATATAAATACTTTATTTCTCTTCCGAGGCAATTAGCTTGATAAATTCCCTTCCGAAAACATTGTTAGCTCGATGCCAGGGAGTCTAAATTCGTTGAAATTAATTAATTAATAATATTTTAATATAGCGAATAAAAAATCAATCCAGATCCCCGAGTCGAGGCAACAACTTTGTTGTTACTACAGACTTAACATGCCTTAAATGTGTGATCTCTCTTCAAGCCAAGTTGGGTGAATCATTTCTAGAGGGTCTCTTAAGACCTTCAATCGTGGTACTTGTAACTATAACAATATAGTTTACATATTAAATGGAATTTTCCCTTAGATTTGATTGATTGAATCCCCGGGTTCACCTTTATATTTTTTGTTTGTAAGCTTGAAAGCAAAAATAATGATCGTTTCTTTAGGTTGCTTCTGAAGTCAACATACGAAACGATTGTCTGACGACGGGCTTCTTATGACTGTGTGCTGGCAGCTGGCATTTAATTTGCATTGTTTATAACTAGTTGCTGCTATAATTTCGTCATTTATATTTTGCTGAGACGATCCCCAGTACCCAGTTACCCAGTACCCATCCTCAAAAGTTTCAGCATTGTTTTGCGCACATTAACAACGCAACTCGCTCGCGTTTTTGGCCTCCTCCGCTGCACTGGAAGACAAGTCACATAAATTGATTAATTTTCGCAAAAAAATTTAAGTAAATTTTTTTTTTTTAAAGCATAAAATTGAGTTTGTACAAATTAAATATTACAAATTTTAACAAGTTCTTTTTAAGAAAGTAAAAATTCACAGAAACAAATACGGTTTCAAAATTAATATAAAACTTATCAAAAATAAATCACAAAATATATATACTATTATTATTATCGTAAAGCTTGATTTATGTTCTAAGAAATTATTTAAATTAAGAAAAACAAAATAAGACTTCAAATGAAATATAAAACTAATCCAAAATTAATAACAAAATATATTAATACTACTTTCATTCTCTGTCTGCACACAAATTACCCACTCACACTCGCTCAGTGTGACTCGCACTCATGTGAATAAATGTAAATATTATTCAAAACTCATTCGAGTGGCGTTTAATATGCCCTATTCACACGTGGGGCATATCAGCTGAAGAACCCCATTGCCTCGCTGTGACTCACTTGGGCGCTGATAAAAAAGTTCCCCAGAAAGATTAACTAATTTATGAACTCATGTGCCAACTTTCATTGCTATTAAATGACGTTTCATTGTATCATCATCCCTGTGTATTTCCCTATCATAATTTTAAATTAAAAATTGCAAAACAGCTACCAGTACGTAAATGATAACAGCTCATCGATATGAGAATGTGTTTTTGTGAAGGTGATATTGTGATTTTGGTGGAGCTTTTTCAAATAATTTATAATAAACTTCTTATATATAATCTTATTATAAAGATTTAAGACATTTATTCTAAATGCTGGAACTACACCTGCAATAAATTAATTATCAAAGAGAGTTAAATTTAATTAGCACATTAATAAAAGGAATATTATAAAACTCGCACCCAGCGAACTCTGGCCACAACCTTGAAAAGTCTTTTGTTTTAACACTACGTGTCTACTACCTAGGCAGGAATATTGATTTAAAATAATTAGTTTGTAAAATTAAAGTAATACTTTATTAAATAGAAAAACAAAACATATAAGATGTTTTTTTTTCTTATCGCCTCACTTGACTAAGGTAAATGGAATCAGATCACATTTAAATTTAAATGAATAAATATATAAAAAATAATTATGTTACAAATTATATAATAATTGTATTAAAATAATAATATGAAAAATAATTATTACTAATTTACTTATCGCTTGTGTTGCATTATGATTCCCGATGGTTTCTACCTGTAAATAGGTGAAGTTATCGCTGATGACGATGACCCTTGTTTTGATTATCTCGATTATTTCGATTATTTCGAAATATATAATATAAATTTACCAACTTAGCTACCATTGGTTGGGCATCAAAAAGTTGGCCTAGTGCTGATGTTACCACTTTTGGGGTCTCTCCCTTTCCGTTTCACGTTTGCGTGGGCCGCTGACGTCGACTGAGGCAGCGACTGCGACGCTGACTGCGACTGCGACTGAGGCAGAGGTGCGGCCGGTATTTCTTCAGCTTTTTGGTTACATCTATTTCCACGACCATTTCTATGGCATTCGCATTCGTATTCCTATTTCCATTCGGTATTGTTTTGCGCGGCCGTTGTTTTGCTTGGATTTTTCGGTTTTTGGTTTTCGGTTTTTGGTTTCTGTTGATTTTTTGTTTATTTTTCGGTTGCCGTGCTTTCCGCGCGTGTGTGTATGTGTGAGCCTTTTGTGTGCCACTTGGCCAGTTCAGTTCAGTTAGTCGCTTGGCTTTATTTTAGTATTTTAGTCGCCTGTCAACCGCCGTCCCCGCTGCTGCCTCGCTGCTCTCCGGCGCCTCCGTTAATTTGTTGTTGATTTTGATGCGATGCGCCGTGGTGTGCCGTGCGAGTGCCGAGCGCATTTAATTAAGCCGCGTACGTGACGATTGCAGCTGCAATTTCTGTTGTGTGTGGCGGGTGTGTGCTGTGTGTTGTGCGGCAGTTGCACTGCCGATTGACGTTACATCTTCCGCGGCAATATCAATAGTGTTTCGCTATCGCTGCAGTGAGTAATGCACTCGTAATTGGGCCTGCGGCAGAGATACAAAATCAGCGGCAGGCAGCGAGCCACCAAATCGGGAACATTTGTGGTTAAGAAAATAGTGGAACGATAAATGTATTAAAATTAATACAAAATGCATATATTTATAAATATATAATTAACCTTTTTTTTTTTTATCGAAAAAGAACAAAAGATATTATTCACAGAAAGCGATCTTTAGTTGCTTTATTCATTTTGAATCAAAACCTCAAACAAAAGCATATATAACCTATTCTTATACATTTAAAGTGTGTCATAAATGATTTACAATTTATTTATATTTACTAGAATATATATTTATGAGGTGTTAAAATAGCGTTAAACATTTATATATTTATTTATATTTATATATTTATATTCTTCTAGTGCCATGAAATATTTCAAATGTACTTAAATGTGTTAAAACCAATTCAATATTTTAAAATTAAAAAAACATAAAGAACCTTTTGGTTTAGAGTGTGTCTTAGCATCATGAATTTATTTTATTTTATTATAAATTTACAATTTATTAATTTGAAGAGAATAAATATTTATGAGGAGTTTAAAAAGTGTTAAACTTGTTTAAAAATAAAAAAAAAGGCATAAAGAACCTATTGATATACCCCCAAAGTGTGTCTTAGTCTCTTACTTTAACTAAAACTCCCAAGTGCTTATTCAGTGCAAAATCACTTAACCGGCAACAGTTACTCTTTTGACTGCAGTTGTGCGTTTACACACGCACAAACTTGCTACTAACGATAGCAAAAACAAAACAAAAACAAAAAAAAAAAAACAGCGATAACAATAAAAAGCAACAGCGGTGGGCATTGATAAACAGCCCGCGACAAGTGTGTAAAACATTTAAGAGCACAGTGGGCAATTGCATCATCTGCGCGCGAGGCTTATTTTCCTTCGTTTGGCTATTTTCGGTGAAAGTCGTGATTGATAAAGCCCCCCCATCTCTCCCTCCCATTATTTTATACGTATGTTGTTTTTTCTCGTCCAATTTGTGTCACTATTGTTCTCCCAATCCGGTGCTTTTGTCACTGGCATCTGGTTTCAGGTTTTCGGTTTTCGATATATTTACATACCGCACATTGTTGTGGGTCGATTTGTATGCTTCGGACTAGGCGAAGAAAGCTTTTTTGGGGTGTTTTGTTTAACCAGGCTGATGGGGAGAAATACCTTTTATAAAAGTCACCTTTCGAACATGAAACACGCATAATTGGCCCACAGTGGTTAGCTTGAAAAATCAATGTGCAGTTTACAAATAGGGAGAAAACCTGCAGGTTGATTGCTTTTGAAAAACATGTTTACCAAATCAATAAATCAAAATGTGCTAGAAGCATAAAAAATGCTATTAAAGCTTAACTGAAACAGATGCAGAACAGGTTCTAGAACCAAATCGGTGTAAGATAATGCCTTAAAATAGAACCTTTATAAATGATAAAATTGGCTTGAAACAAGTTTTTGAAAAAAAAAAACATAATTTATATCTCCGTTTAAATTTAATAACAAGAAAAATATGGGGGGTTTGTTAATGAAAATTGTTCCCAATAAAATCACTAACTTTAACATACAACTTTAAAAAGTTTTATTTAAACGTTTTCAAAATTATTTTATTATAATATATATTTTCTTAGTTAATATATATTTTTCATATTTTAAGAAAATATACCTGTATAAATAGGAAATGTCTTAGGATTATAATAAAAAAATATTAAATATATTATGTATAGACCAATAACCAAGATGGATAGGCCTGGCTCTTGATGTAATTACTCATTTAAAAATCACTTCACACCCACTGTGCGCCTAGAAGAGCGCCATAAACAAAAACAAACGCCAAAAAGACCAACACGGTACGCAAAAAGAAGAGGAGGCAAGAAAAGCGATTACGCCAACGCTGCTTTGGCCAGGTCCGCATTCCAGGGGGAGGACTCCTGTTATTAATATAAAATAATTATATATTTCTTTTAAGATCAGCTAAAAAATATTTTCAAAATCCAAAATATATATCTTACAACTTTTAAAGGTAGTAAAAAATACTGCAAGAAGGTGTCAATTCAAGGTCCTCAATTTTATTTTCTCTATGTAAAAATTAATTATAATTATAATACAATTAATAATTTTAGGTTTAGATCCCCCCCAACCTAAATCCGGCCCTGGCCTCTCTGCCACCGCCGACGTCTTTGCCAGCAGCGACGCTGGCGCCCAAGACGGTTAGCAAAGCGTCGCGCCAAGCGATTTAGTCTACTCCAAATCGTCGCTGCCCGAGCCCGCGTCTCCCGTGCTCCACTCCCCGCTGCACCTCCCAGCTCTCCCACTCCACACGCGTGTAATTTTGATTACATTTCTCGCCGTGTTACTGTTCCAATTATTGATTTGTGGGAAGACTCGTCACACCCCCCCGAAAAACAGCCACAAATAATGAGATAACAAGTGGAAGGTGTTGCTCATGTCTTGTCTTTGCATTTCTTTTGACGTTTTCACGATTGGTTTGAGCACACTGCAAGAAAAAACTGTGATTAAAGAGAGATTTTAAAAGAAACCTTGACTCTGAAGGCCATTGAATAATTATTGCAGCTTAAATGCAACGTGTACTTAAAAAGTTTATCCCAAAAAACATATAACTAACCCACCAAACCACTTATTTTTTTCTGTGCAGCTCACCCACGCCGCAAATAAATCAACAAAAAATATAAACTCATGAGTGTAAAGTGAAAAGACCGAAAGAGTAAATTTTTAACAGCGATTTTGTTTGTGAAATATATTTTTTTAAAGTGATCTTGATCATGGCTGGCGATGCGGAGAACAAAAGGGGCTATCGCACCATTTTCCGAAGCATTTCCCAGGTTTTCTATGCCAATGCCAAGAACTCCAATAATTCCAACAATTCCAACAACTCCAACAACCTCAACACCTCATACAACAATCTCACCAACACGAACAACAACAGCAGCAGCTATAACATCAACAACAACAACAACAGCATCAGCAGCATCAGTGAAAACAATAACGATAGTATCGGGCGGCTTACAGTAACGCTCACGAGCATAACACCACCCACAGCCACATGGACATCGACTTCACCAACGATTTCCACATGCACCACAGCATCCACCGTTTCGTCAGCGGCCTCGGCCGAATATATATCCTGCAATGAGTGTGCGGATCCTGAGCAAAGTCCAGAAATAAAGGAGGAGTCGGGTGCAGGTCAGGATTTAAGTAGCGACCAGACTCTGGATCAGAATACGTGCCCAGCCCCAAGTCCGGCTCCAAGTTCGGCTTCAAGTTCCGCTCCAAGTTCAGTACCCAATACGGATCAAAATCAGAAGCTAAGAGCCAGTTCCATGCTGGATTTGTCGGCCAATAATCGCCAGCAAAGCGCCTTGAGGGTGAGTCTGATTACTTATATAAATTGAAGAGCCCTTGGTGGGTAAAATATAAATTGACTGCCTTTATAATCTTATAAGCGACCCCATCAATCGCAGGCAACAACATCCATCAATGTAAAGGCCTTTCGTAAGGTCAAAGACAATGAAATTATGACAATAATTATCGTTGGAATGAGCAATGTCAAAATCAAGAAAGTCGATAAGTCTTATAATAAAATTTATTTTTATTTCATATATTTATTTAATATCTAAAAATCGATTTAAGATCGATAATAAGTCTTGATGTTTTACCAATTCCAATGCTTAGGCGTAGCTTTGAAAATGGGTTCTGTTTGGGGATATCTAAAAATATTGATATATCGGTACTGTATCGATATTTGATGTGAAAGTCGATATACCAAGCGATATTTTATTTTAGAGATATAGTATGTGAGATACATCGTTATTTTTTGTGATAACGCATAAATATAATCATTTATAATGCTAGGGTTTAGTAAACTCTCTAAATAGTTTCAAAGATCATCAAATCATCTCAATATCATGGTAGGTAGGTAGATAGTAGTGGTGAGGCTCCTTTCAGGAGCCTCCAATTAGAGCTGGGCTCCTTTTTGATCCACTCAATATCATATTTATAACTTAACCTTTTACCGCCTTATCTGAGTGGCTGATGAAAACTGTAATTGTGAAAACTGAGGACAAGAAAATACTAATTTACAACCCAATAAGCAGCAATATAAAATGACTATAGTATATGCTGTATAGAAATGTAGATTAGCGCCGCTAATAGACACAGGTGTTTGCCCTCAAGGGGCAACTCTTTAACCAACTAAGACAGCGATCTTGGACTGATAGTGTGGTATCAGTTTGATTTATCACCGATCCGTAGGATTTCCCTGTCCCACAAATTTCACCTGGCTGCCGGATTCAAACTCGTTTACGGTCTGTTAGCGGTCTGCTTTTATGGGAGGAGCTGTAGGGTTGAGTGCCAAAAATTTACATTTAAGTGAAAGTGAACCTGAAACAAGTTCCAAACGATGCAGTTTTTATTTGTACCTGAAAGTTAGGGGGGAAAATGTAGGAGTTTTTAGAATAATTTGGAAAGAAGCTTGGAAATAATTAAAGATATTTTAAGTAATTGCTTTGGCAATCCTGAAAGAATATATAATCAGGAAGAATAGGTGGTAAGATCTCAACTGTTGTATGGAAAATTACGCATCGGAAAATATTATTTATATTAATTATCTTCAGGCTGCTGGCTTGTCACCATCAGCTTTATTCTCATCGGACTTATTCATATTATAACTCATCCCCAACAAATATATACTTTATGTTTTTCTGCTGCTTTTATTATCTTGGAAACGTATTAGCCTTAACATCGTTATGATTAATTTCCTTCTAGAAGCTTCTATATAAAACATAGATTTTATATTTCCGTTTATAAGGCAAGATGACCTTAAGTTTATATTTCAAGTGCCTTGAACTGATTTCCGCATATAAAGATAATAATTTTGTGAAAATAACATAATTAAGGCATGTTTTTAGGAGGCCCTTTAAATGTTATCAGCTTTATGTTTACTTGTCATAGGAACTTAAATTTTAATTTCTTAGTAGGTATTGTTTGTATTATAAAATCAAATATATTAAATATTAAATAAATAGTTGGTAAATATTCTACAAAATAGGAAATTAATATGGAATACATATTAAATAAATTAAATAAATTGTATTATATTTAATAATGCAGTTATCTATTTTATTAAACCATAAAATTAATCTAAATGATAATGACAAAGATGAAATTTAACAAAAATACTAAATACAATAAAAGATAAACAATTATTTCTTACCTCTTTAAATAAAGTTTATTTAATAAACCATTATTTTCTCAAACTGTTACATCGAAAAGCATCAGTAAAATTCCATCAATTACATAACAGTAATACCTAATTTTGTTGATTACAAAAATTAGCCTGAATTAATTTGTTTGTACTAAAAAAAAAAACAGTAAATCATTTAAAATATGCTTGTTTTGAGTAAATATTATTTCGAAATGCGATTGCAAGGGGGGCCAACAGAATGCACAGAATTTTCCATTGTGCACACAGCACACACACCGCACACCACACACCACACACTGCACACCGACCGCACACACCACACCCCCCTCCCCCTGAAGTGCAGTGATGCAATGGCAAAATGCATTGCGCATGGTTTTTGTTTCGTGTCTTTGTTTGCTTTTAGTTGCGTGTTTTGGCCTCTGCTTTTGCCTACTTTATCATCTCCTCGTCTTCGTTTTCATTTTCATTTTAGTTATTTATTATTTTTTATTTTCCTTGTCTTTTTGATATTTTTCCTCTCATTTTTGTCTTACACTTTGTGACTTAAATGCAATGTGCAGCTGCGCACGCGTTTTTAGGGCGACTTGCCAGCGTTTTTATAGCGATTTGTCAGAGGTTTGAAAGCGTTTCGCTAGCGATTTCATTTCTGCCAGGCAAATTAAGTTTAGAAGTCGGAATAATAATAAACCAAGTTAAATTGGCTAAGAAATTACTCTGTAATTTACTCTCAAATGCAACCGAGTGAATGAATATGATGGTACACAGCACAAAAAGATGTGTCATCTTTATATTTTTTGAATCTTAAATCATGAATTTTAATTAAATGATTTTCTGGGTTTTTATCATTAAATTTAATTTATAATTAAAGCCTTTTTTTTAGAGGTTTATATGATAAAATCTTTAATTTTTATTTTTTTCTGACTTTTAGGACATAATTTAATTTCGATTTCAAGGCTTTAATACCCATTATACTTATTCAAAAATGTATATGTTTATTTTAATTAGAATACCCTTATTTTCTGGCCGTGTAGATCGCAGCTTATCATCCGGTTCGCCCAAGAGTGGCGACTGCAGACAATTTTGTCATCAGTCCACGATGCAACGCTTCGCATAGATACTTTAGAGAGATACTGAGTGTGTGTGCATTTCATTCCCATTTGACTTTATTTATGCATTTCATTTTCCCATTTTCTCGCTCTGATTTGCCTCGTACTTCTGATAGAAAACACCACCAGCAAAAATTTCTCTTTTAATTTTGTGCATTGTATTCTTTTTTTTCTTTCTTTCTTTGTTAATGCAGCGCCAAGTAGAATTGTTGTCAACTGATTGACACTTGAGTTGACATTCTCATTTCAATTCGAATTCGGCTTCCAAACCCATTTTCCATTTTCCCATTTTCAGCTTCCGTTTTCACCCTCTTCATGCCACTTGTTTCTCACATATTTATCTCAGTCCCTTTGGTTTTTATTCAATTTTTCCTTTTTTATCTGTAGTCTTGGTATCTTAAATGGTTTTTCGTGACAATTTTTGGGGTTTATTGGAGAGAGATCGGGGAATTTGGGGTTATCTCGGGTCTTATGGAAAAATGGGTAAAGTTTTAGTTTAGTTAAATAAATTATAAATTTATGGTTTATATATTTATAATTTTTATAATTTATATACTAAACCTTCAATTCTTATTAAATATATTTTATTAAATAATTATTTACATTGTTTCTTGAAGATATTTTTAAGACCTTTTTAATGAATTTCTTAAATACATTTTGTCTTTAATTTTACCAAAAATTTAATAATAAATAATGAAATGTTATACGTTATTTCCTTATTCCGCTCCTTAAAATGAATAATCTCCAGGAATTTCACAATTGCACATGACACAATTATGCAAAATGCATTTGTCACGTACCTAAAAAAACAGATAAATAAAATTAAGTTGCAATAAATGCAAGGCTTGAATACCAAATGATAGCAGCGTCAAAAAAAAGCTATAGATAAGGGTATAACTTTTAAACATTTAGATAATATATATTATAAATAATGTAAAATATATACTATACCTTATCTTAACTAATAATGTTGCCAAAATACTCTCAAACCCGACTAATTTAGCCCATTCCGATAATTGCCTTTAAGAGAGGCATAAACCCACAATAAAAACACTTTAAAATGAAGTTCATTTTTATCGCTTATTCCACACAATTTTCCACAAATTGTTTTATTTATCAATTATTGACTAATTCCCCGGATTAGATTTCACGCCTGAATACCCCATATAAAACGCCGAATGAGTCACCCATGCTGGCCAATAAAAAAGAGCGAACTAATTTGAATTTTTTTTACCACCAACCAGCTCTTTATTTTAATTTGAGGCGTCGACGCAGGCCCCTCCTGGTCACCGCTCGGGCATCACCCCTACCCACCGCCTGATCTATCTGTTGCTGTCGCGCTTAATAAAATTCATTAAAAAACAGGAGAGAGAAGAGGGGACGAGCGGAGGAGGACCGCAGGCACAGCAACAACAATAATAATAAAGTGGAAGGAATGAAGTGGCTGGGTGGTGGCTTCAACGGGGTGGGCACCCATACAACCACAGTCGGCATGCAGGGCAGCATCAGAGTTGGTCACTTTGGCTATATAGTTGAGGTGAAATATATATATATTTCTTATTAACTTATAATTGGAAGCTGGATAGTTATATTCTAAAGCGCAGCTTTTGTCTACGTTGAATTTTTTTATAATAAATATTGAACATACTAAGAAATACGAAAAAATACTGAAAATACTGCAGCATCAGAGTTGGTTACTTGCTCTATAGTTGAGGGTAATAGTTATATCTTAAAGCGCAGCTTTTGTTTAAATTGATTTTTCAAATAATAATTTTTTTAATTACCAAAAAATATTGGAATACCAAAAAAATACTCAAATAATAATGAAAACACTGCCTTGCATTTATTTGTTCATTAATTTGTTGAACCTGAATAATTAATTACCCCTTGTTTTATGATTATTTCTTTTATTAATATTAATTAAAAATGCAAAAAATATTAAAGGAACTACAAAAAATACTGAATTATTATAAAACTTTTAATTTTTGAGTCTAAAGATTTAATTACCTCTCATTTTGCAGTATAGTTCCGTATAGGGTCTTAGGTATGACAGAAAATAGAGATATATCTATGGTTTCAATATTCAACGAGAAAGTAAATATATATATTGATATTTTAACGTTTTTTTTTTCTTAAAGAATTTTTAATTTTTTAAAATTTGTTTTACTTTTTACTATAAGTTCTCGACATCACTGTCTCTGCCAGCGTTGCAGTCAAAAAACATAATGCTGCCAAAGACGCGAGTCTGGATCTGGACAGGGACTTGTATGGGGACATGGCCAACCGTCAGTCATCATCTTCCACGGGCCAGAAGCCTAAGGCCACCCCTTTTTATTTTTCCTTGTTTTGTTTTTATTATTTATTTATTTCAATTTTTTTTTGGTAAGAAGGCGGCCGAGGAAGACCCGCAGAAAAACCAAACCAAATATGAACCGGGTACAAAAAAGAAAATCAACGGCAACTGAAAGCGAAAACATGGAAAATTATGTTCTTAAGAAATGAGGTTTTCAGCTAAAGCGGAGGGATAAATACCCTGTAAAAATTCTAATAGAAATTCGCATGTAAAATCAATGAGCATAGCAAAGATATTAAAAGATATATGACTTTTTAAAGTAAATTTTTAAAATATACAAATTTAATAACAGTGTTACAGGGTATGAAAAAAGCCCCCTTTCGATAACAAAAATTTCCCTAATTTTGGTCATAATTAAATTTAGCAACAATGGGAATTACAATAAGATTAAGCCGTAGTTTCTATGACAATTTGGTCTTTGATAATCAATAATATATATTTTGTATATCTCAAAGTAAATGTGGAGCTTTAAAAACAAACAAACATAAATTAACCTAATAGAATTTGTAAACTTTTCAAATTTAATAACATTTACAGGGTATGAAAAAATCCTCTTTTCGATAACAAAACTTTGCCTGCAATGTTGGTCACAGCCTGAATGCATTTCTTGCTTTCTCGTCGGCCTGTGTATCTGCTGGATACATTTGATGCTGACAGAAGCGGAAAAACAAGAGGCAGGCTAGAGAATAATAACAACAACACTGGTGTTCATTGTGCTTAATTAATTTAGTTCAAAGATCAAGCGACCATAATGCTGAACATTGGCTGCATTGCGATTCTTCCTCAGACAGAGACTCAGTTTTCGTTTTTCATTTATTTTCTCCCTTCTCCGGATGGCAGTTTTCTCCCCCAGATGATTTCCCCATCTAGATCTCTCCTCCGCCCCCTTCCCACTTTCTGTATTTTCCATTGAGTTTAGCTTCTACAGAATCCGTTGTTTGCCCAGTCTAAATATCGGACACTTGCTATATGGACTATAGTATATATAGGAATATATCATTTGTGTTTGTTGCATACAGCTTGGGTAGGAATGCTAGCATTGAACTTAAGTTAAGCATAAAATAAAAAATATATATATTGTATATATACTTTTATGAGATCCTTGAGTTTTAGGGAAATATCCAGCTTTGGAATTAAGAGGGTTTTAAAATCTTAGGGCTATTTTTTCAACTTGATCTGTAAGGCTTGTTTCATGTCCAAAGTACAGCTCTCATTTCCATATCTGAATCGCTTGCAAAAAGTATATTGTTGTAATGGGTTTACGCAACTGTTGTATATCATTTATATATACTACATAAATTTATATACATATACATATATATATATAAGGGTTTGCTGATCTTGGATCCCCTCTGCGGGTAATACTCTCGATATGCTTAATTAGGCAACGGGCGTTGGGTATAAAAAGCGTCTTTTGTCGCTGCCACGCCCCATAGCCCCCCACCCTCTACACACACACACACACATACACTCGAACACCCCGAAGGGGCACACATGTTGTCCATGTTCCATTACACACATGTTCCGCACTGCACTGGCCTGCGTGGTTCGGTGCTGCTCTGGGCTTTTACCTCCCCATCTGAGCTGATCTGTGACCAACACTGGTCAGCAGAAAAATTAGAAACCCTGAGGGATAAATATTCTTAATCAGTGTTCTGAATTTTCTAATTTACAGTTTGTGAAATTGGGACTTTATTTATATTACAAAAGTATTACAATAATATGATATAAATTTTAAAAGCTGCAAGCATTAAATTTAGCTTAATGCTTATTATTTAAGAATGGCAGACAAAAATCTGTGTTTTATACATACATTTATAAATAAATTTTATATATAATAAATGTAATTTTTAGATTACTTCTAACAGTTCTCTTAGATAATTGCATAATCATAAGACACTTATTTTCGTGGGCTTACGATTCCCAATGAATATACATTTTAAGTTTAGACTGAAATAAAATAATATTTCATATAAAATATATACAAATGAATAATATATAATATGCTCTACTTGTATGTTAATTTTTAAACTATTTGTATAGTTAAACATAGCTAAATGCATAATAATTAGAGCCATTTGATAAGATACTTATTTAAGGAGGCTTATAATTCCCAACCTTAAGTTTGAGCACTCCAACACAATTTGAATTTTAAATGGCATTATAAATTATAAATGGCATATTAAAATAGACTTTAAAATATAATATATTAGATTGTTTAATTATTAGTAGATTTGGTCTTAGATAGATAAAGAATAATTAAATAATAATAGTTAGAATTAGATATTTCTTTTCGCAGTCTTAGAATTCCCAACTTCCTTTTCATAGAAGGGGAGTTTATGCTGTTAGCTAATCTCGTAAAAGACAATAAAATTGTAATAATATTTTTATATATATTAATTTTAAAGGGGTAACATAGTGCGGAATACAATTTTAATATTATTTTTATATATTTTAATGTTAAGAAAACTCAAATCTCCCTTGCACTCATATACAGAACTCTTTGAAAACTTTGTTGACTAGTGTGGGAGTGGTGCTCGCTTTCTGTGGGTGACCGGAGGTCGGCATCGCTATAGCCACCGACATCTGCTGCCAACGTCGACAGAGACTGCGGCAGCGGCGTCAACGCTTACGAGGCGTACCGCCGCCGCTGACGTCTCCGCCGCCACCCAAGAAAAAATGCTCGGCGGCATCTTGAGTTCAATTTCAGTTGATATTCTGTTAAATTCGCGAACGCGTCGCGCCTGCAGCTCCGATCTGTAGGATGTACTATATATATTATATAGAAAAGAGAGCGAGGGCAAAAAATAATACAAGAAAATCGAGCTCGATTTCGTAATGCCCGCCATCCCAATCTCCGCTTATCAGTGAGACTCACTAAACTTTATTTTTGTTCTGTGAAAAGTGAAAGGAGAAACGTTATCAATCGAAAAGTCTATTCAATATATTTTCCAACAAAAGGAAAAGTGGCTGTAGTGTGAGAGAAAATAGGGTAAAGAGTGAGAGATAACTGGCATAGAATTGGGAAAAATCCAGGGGCCAAACCCCTTTTTATTACCCCTGTTTCCCCCTACATATATGGTATAGAACACGGTGTATATATTGTATATATCAGTACATAAGTACACACATTTCTTGTGTGTTTTCAATTGCAATACATTGTAAACATTCATCATCGTACATTCATTTGTCGCTATCCGCAAATGGATGTTGGTGAATCATCCATCGTCAGCTCATAGGCAAATCCAAAGATAATTTACAAACCCCGCTTTACATGGTGTTTTCCATTCACTGCCTGGGGGAGAAGGAAATCCTTGAGAGCTGCATAATTTAAACGGGTTCTTGGGGTCATTTGGGGTCTTGCACCAACGCCTGCCCAAAAGTATGCCAGTGATAAGGATGTGAGCTTATCGGATCCATAATATATAATTGATCCAGGCATTGCGACAAGGCCTTGTCCTAGAAGAGCTGCATCGGGCAAAACTCCAGGGTGTGGGGATAAATTAAGAACACTTATCTAAGTAATTATTGATTGAGGTTTTGAAATAATAAATAACCAATTTTTTTTCTTATATCAAAACACATTTCCATTACCATTGAACTTAGCCAGTTTCCCTTTTTGGCCCCCAAGCCGATCATGATTAATGGCCAAGATCCTAGATTACAAAATGACTAATAACAAGAAGCCAGCCGAAAAAAAAATTTTTAAGATCTTCCAATGCGATAGGCACCCATGTTCCCCACTTACGACGATCAAGAGATTAATCTGCGGAGCCTCTTGTCTTGGCACCTCCTCAGCACCATTAGGGCCACTCTCGCCTTCCGTATTTTTAAATCAGTGCACTCACAAAAAAGTTTAGTTACGCTTTGCCTGCAATGTACCAGCAAGATAGCAAAAACCCGCTCAAATAAAGTCGTTAAGTAGCGAACGAGAGAGAGAAAGAGAGAGAGAGAGAGAAAAGAAAAGAAACGGGTTTTTGAATATAAAAAAATTTAATTTGGAAGAATATAACAAATAAAAAATAATGCTGATAGGGTATTTTTACTAGAAACATTGTACAAATATTTTAATTAACCTTGTAAACCACATATTTGGCACTTCCTAAAAGGGCATAACTATTCAAATTCTTTTCAAATTCAAATTTTTATTAAAATTATTGTTAAACATAATAAAATCTAAGAGACTCTTCTTTGGTTTTTATTTTGCTGAGTGCACATTCCATTATTTAACATTCAACATTCCATTTACCTGGCGGCACCTGTGAGGCGTAGGTGAGTTGCACAGTTCTCTCGGCAGGCCAACCTGTTTCTCCAGGGGTTTCTCCACTCTCTCGTCTCTCCTCCCTCGCCTCTCGGTTACCTTGTCTCACTTCTCACCTCTCTTCTACGTTTTCATGGTCTTTAATTTGGGCTCTGTGAACGGGAGAGGGTTAAGCCCCTTTTGGCCGACATGGTTTGCTGGATCGGTTAGTGACTCATCCCCATTATCACCGCAGAAACAAAAACAATACATTTTCAGGCTAGAAGAAATGCAAACAGTTAATGTTTTAACCCTACGCCAGTGGCTGGAATAATGACTTAGGGAGTTTTCTATTTTCTATCGCCGCAGGAAATGGTTTTCCTAATTGAAAGAAGTATAAAAACAATAATGAATTAACTTTTTGTGTATATTTAATGAACTGCACATTAATAAACGAAGAATAAATTATTCATTTTGGTAGTTTGGAAAAGAGTTATTAATTACATATAAAATTTGTGATATTTTTAAATTAAAGAAAAATATCATGATTTTTGAAATACAAGATTTTCTTTACAAGAAACTTCATCTTATTTATTAATATTAGTCAGCAAATAGTTATTTTTCTGAAGAAACAGTTTCGTTCCACTCCGAGCACACTGACCACTCCTAGGGTTAAAGCTCAAGGAGAGCACTTCCAAGTTTGCCATGTGGAAGGCTCGGCTTGGAAATGACAGTGGCTCTGGAACGACTGAGGGGCCAATTGAGAAGTGCAGAGTGCAGTGACTCCTGCTCCAGTGTGTGTGAGATAATGAGTAGTCGCGCGTGCAGGAGAGAGCGAGACAGCCATTGAGGGGCAATTGAGATAGCGCCTTCACTGGAACATTAAAGTTTTAAATATTTTTAACAGATTGAGTTGCGCTGCACACGTTAAAAAATTGAATTTTTGTTTTAGATACATTAAAAAATAAACAAAAACTAAATATAGAGACAATTTAAGTTTGCTATTTAAGATTTCAACTTACTTAGGGAAACAAAGGTATAATATTGGATCAGTTATCAGATGTGATCTGAAATGCTATCAACATGAACGAATTTTTTCAAATGTACTGTTTTTACAAGAAAACGGAATAATTGAATCCTTTTCTTGTACTTCACGTACCCTAACTGGATTTTCTCTCTGTGTTCTTCTCTCACTCCCTCTCTCTCTATCTCTCTCCTCCTTACAAAATATCACTATCTCTCCAAGTGCCTCATTTGGTTGTTATTTTCTCACTTTAACCATGAGTTATAGTCCCATAGCTCACCATGCGATAAGCCGAGAAGAAGCCAGCTAGTGAATCTCCGGAGAAGAACCGAGAAGAAGCCTGCCAGTGAATCTTCGGAGGAAAGTCCGGACGAAATCAATTCGAAATGCCGGCGCTACCGAACGAAATCGATTCCAACGGATCGGCGGCAGATATTAACGACAACTTTGGCATGGATTCGCACATTTACGAGAACCTGCCGGTCGGTACATCCCCGAAATCTACATCCCCCAAGAGCCCGAAGAATCACCCCGTTCCGATTCTTCGCAAATATTTTCGACGGGAGGCGATCTACGAGAATTTGTGTGCCGGCTGCGGCTATGGGGTGTTCGGGGCCCCGGGGCGGTACTGCCATTTCTGTCAGTGCATCGTCAGCGGGGGGGTGGTGGTTCATTCAAGCCCTGTGGCGGAAAACCCACGGGAGAGCAATATCTATGAGAATATCTGTGAGCTGTGTCGCGGCATTTACAGCGACAATGAGAAGTGCCAGTGCCAAAAGGAAAACACCAAGGACAACAACAACAGCACCTCCAGAAACACCACCCCCACGCCCACGCCCACGCCCATCCCTACACCACTGCCAACGCCTACGTCCCTTCCGGCCGCGAAGAGCAACAGCAGCAGCCGATCGCGAACGCTCTTGAACTACTCAAAGAGCAGCGCAGCGACCTTGACCCGTCTATTTGGCTCCCTGAAGCAGCTCAATCGCTCTGCCTCCCTGCAGCGCAAGCTTTTCCAGCGCGAGGTGAAGGCCGGTGGCGGCGGCGGAGGCGGTGGCTCCCTGGAAATAATCCACAACGTGGACGAGGTCTTTCGCACCCAAGAGACCTTTGACATGCAGCGCATTTGCCAGCTTAAGAGCGAGCTGCA
The DNA here is from genome assembly GCA_008042635.1 of Drosophila nikananu. NCBI lineage: Eukaryota > Metazoa > Arthropoda > Insecta > Diptera > Drosophilidae > Drosophila > Drosophila nikananu. Next base: position 46,967 of record VNJV01017712.1, on the reverse strand, counting down.
GCTTAAGAGCAGCCAGAGCGATCAGCACATCTACGGGCGGGTAAGAGAGCCAGAGGCCGAAAAGGCAGCAGAGCGCAAGCGACCGAGACTTTCACGCATGCGCATGCTGCAGCAGAGCGAAAGAGACAGCGACGGCGCTGCAGCATCCTTGTATTTGAACGAAAGCATTTGTCACTGGATGACGTCACTGCGGCAACAAGTGCATCACTATGACGAGGGGGCGGGGGCGTGGCAGCAGCTGCCTAAGAGCGTGCCAGCTGCCTACGAAAGAGAACCAGCGACGGAGGAACCAGTGACACTACGCAAGGAGGACAAACTAAGTTTGGTCAGTGACTTTAAAAGAAAGCTGCAACTAAAGAGGGAGCCACAGGAGCGTCGGTGCGGCATAACGGCGGAGTTTGTGAATGAGTTTCTCAGCCAAAGCCACCCCCGCCCCCATGAGAGCGCCCCCCAGCAGCAGCAGCACCAGCCCCCAATGACCGTGAGCCGAGCAGAAGAGCAGGCACTGCCCAAAATACCGCTCTTGCCGCTCTTGCAGAACCTCGCTCTCTCGATTAGCCTGCACGTGTGTGTGCGTGGTCCGCTCAGCGCCTATGACAAATCGCTCAGCCAGTGGATCAACGGTTATCGCGGGCGCGAGAGAGCGCGTGACCCAAGGCACGAGTGGCGGCGTCTCTTTGCTCTCTCTACTGCCCCAACAGCCCCCAGCTCTCTTAGCGGCAGAGCGCTTCTCATCTGGAACTCCAAGTCCCTGGAATGTGCAAGCCAGAGCCCTTCTTCTGACAGACGGTAATAGCTGAAAACAAAATTCAAATAGCCAGATTTACAGTCGGTGTTAACCGGAATTGGCGCGTTTTTATGTCAATATTATCGGAATTTCTTTAAATCAATTAAAGCAGAAGAAAGAAATGTAGTTTCTTCCGCCGATCAGCGCCCGCGAATTCCGATTAGCAACAGTTCTGTTAGTTTGGCGGGAGACCGCCTCTCACCGTAACAGAAATTTCTGTGAGCCGGAGCGGAGCTCATCAGTGCTGCCAGAATCTTTAGCTAGATTTTTTAAACAACCTATTTTAACATATGCAACAAATTATTTTCAAAATAATTTTATATTGTTTCTTTTTAAAAAATATGCCAAAGAGTTTATTTAAAAGTTGTGCAGTAAATCGTATAAAGTTATTCAAAAAATTAAAAATTGTAAACAAAAAAAAAAGAGTTAATAATAATCATAATAATAAAATTGCCTAAATTTGTAAAGAACATTTTAAAGCACATAATTATGTGTCTGATATCATTTAACACTATACAATGGCCATATACTTAAGAGTTCGCCTAGTTCGATCTAGCAACAAAATAGCTAGAGTGGCAGCACTGGTGCCAGAGAGGCCGCCGTATAAAAGATGTGTGTAGCTGAGAAACAGTTTCAAAACAACACTTTTTTTCCAGCGTACGTGACGCTGCTGCTGCGCGTCCGAAGCGGAATCGTCGTGAAGAGAGCGGTGTGAGCGGGAGAGCGCGAGAGGGTGGCCGTGTTGGTGCGAGTGATAGCGCAATAAACAATAGTAATTGCAGTAACAACAACAACAACAAGTGCGGCGGCGGCAACTGCGCAGGCGGCAGAGCTTTGATGGCAGCGCCAAAAACAACAAGCGAGGCAGAGCGCCCCAATAATAATAACAGCAACAATAACAACAATAGCAGCAGCAACAGCAATGATGACAATGACAGCAGCACGAACATTAGCAGCAGCAACAACCACAATAATAATAACAACAACAACATGAGCAATTGCAATGTCAGCGATCAGCAGCAACAACAAAAGCCACAGGAGCAGCAGCAACAAATCACACAGGTCAACATTCATTAAGAAAATGAAAAGCAACAACAATCTAAAGAGTAAATTAAAAATAAAGCAAACACTGGGAGAAAAGTGGACAATTTAAAAATAATATAAACCTATTATATGTATATATTTTTATGCATATTTATACCAAGTGATAAAGTAATAAAAAGTGCTTATTTAATATTTAATAATAATAATAATTCCCAAGTGCATTGCCCCTGTTTTTGCTCAGTGTACTCCTGCTTGTTGCCTTTTCACTGCAGTTCGAAATTGACTAACGGTTTTGCGTGCGACAGGGATGCCAATAATATGCCATTGGCTTTTGAAAAAAAAAGAAACAACAACAAAAAACAAACAACCTTATCTAATTAAAAACAACCATTAAACAAAGCAAAAAAAAAAAAGAAAAGGAAAAATGTGCAGGAAAAACAAACAAATTTGCTATGAAAACAAAAGATAACTATAAAATAATCAGCGTTTAATTAACGTTCGTTTTTTTACTGTTGTGGTTTTGGGTGATTGGAAAAAAGTGTTACCATACTCTCGCAAAGAAGGGTGAACCTGGAAAATCGTTGTGAAAAACTAATTTATGAATTGTGATTGCCGTTAAAAACGTTTTTTTTGTTTTGTTTTTGTAACCAGGTTAATTATTTGCATTTATGAGAGCATGTTAATTATGAATATTAGTGAAAAAATAAAGAAGGATGGGGTCAAAACCTCCCCCAATGTCTATTAAGGAAATTAACTCGTGGAAAATGAAACATTATTTTAAAACATTATATTAAAATGTAAAAAAAGGAACAATAAATAAGGAAAATATTGATATTAAATAATAAACAGATAACTTAGATACTGTAAATTGTAAATAAAATAAAATTGGTTAGAATAAACCCCGTTTCCGCGCTCCGTTAGTCAATTTCGATAATTGGATACCGAAAAACATATGTCAAATGTCAACCTGAAGACGTTCTCTGCTTTCCCACCTTTAATTTCTGTAGAATTGCGTTATCAAGGTGCGAAGACCGGCCCCAAAGGTTCCGGTTCGAAGTCCCCAAACGGCTCTTAGTAATCCCCGGCAGGCGGATGGGGAGCTGGACAAGCAGAAGCATGCTCCTACGTTAGACTTTAACCAGGAAATGGAGTTGGAGGTGGATGATGATGAGGAGGAGGAGGAGGAATCAATTTACCAGCCCATTTGGCAGTTCAAAACCCTGGAGCATCCAGAACTAGTTGAGGCCCGTGCTACAATCGCAGAGGAAGAGGATGGAGAAGACGATGATGATGATGATGATGATGAGGAGGAGGAAGAGGACGACGATGAGGATGAGGAAGAGGTCCTGGCGGACTATGACGAGTCTCTGCCCTGCGATGCCAATGCCGATGCAGATGTGATGGCCCTCCAGGCGGTCGCTGTCTTTGCTGCCGGCGTACGCCACAAACTCTCCACATCCACGCTGACGAAGCGCTCCAAACTGATGCTGCCCACTCCCCTGCCATCGCCCACCGCCTCCATGGACCAGGGTGCCTGGGAGACGGACATGGAGTTCATGTTCCACCGGGAAAGCAGGAGCTCTGAGGCGGAGGCTGCTGCAGAGGCGGCCGATAGCCTAAGTCTGGGCAGCACAATCACAAACAGCACCGCCACCCTGGGCTCCATTTGTAGCACTGGCAGTAGCGCCAGACAACCGATTGCTTCCAAGGATCAGGTGCCCGTGGAGCAGGCGCCCCTAATTCATCCCATCCTGCGGAACATTTGCATCTTCTACAGTCCCAAGGAGCCCAAGAAGTACAGCGCCATATTCTACGAGTACCAGCGATCGCAGATCCATCTCCGCTTCATGACCCGCATCCGACGACCGGCTCCGCCGCCGCCCTCCCAGCCGCCATCGGCAGTCCAGCAGAAGCAGCAACAGCAGCAGCAGCAGAATGATGACAGTGGCTGCAGCTGCGAGGCGGAGGATCAGGCGGAGGCGGCCATCCCCCAGCCGCTGAAGGAGGAGTGGGCGCGGGCGGTCCTGGCCGCCGGTGCGGTGGCTGGCAAAAGGGGCGTGGCCTCGCGAGCCGGTCGCAAGCTGAGAGTGCGCTCGAATGCCCGTCTCCTGCTTACCGACTCAGTGCTGGCGTGGCGGGAGCAGCTGCAGGATGTCCACTGCTGCGAGGACGAGGAGGATATGGTAAGAAATCGATGATTTCTGGTTTAAAAAAAATATATAAAAGTATTAATAATATAAATTAAGTGAATATTTGAATGGGAAAATTAAGAAAACATGGGAAATTATTAAGGAATTAAAGGAAATATATAAAACTATAAAGGGAACATAAAGAAAAACAAAATTGGCAAAGTTATAATTTAAAAACAAAAATTTAGGGGGTTACATCGTCAAAATGTTCCAAAAATTTCAACAAATTTTAAATCGAGTTTTGAATGCAGAAAAGTTCTCATTTGAAAACTAAGAAGAAAAAACCAAACCAGACTGAAATCGGTTGAGTTTAAGCCAAGTTATGATCAAAAAACCCTTTAAAGTGTTCGGAATTTTTGCGCCAAAAATATACCCACTTTTGCCCTAAAAAAGTAAGGGGTTTCATCGTGATAATTGACAAAAATTGACGTAAAAACTAGAAAGCAAAAACCAAACCAGAATGAAATCGGTTGAGTTTAAGCCGAGTTATGATCAAAAATCCTTGAAGAAGTTAGCTTTTTTTAATCCAAAAATGAATGCATTTAGACTATTTTCTATTTAATTTAGTTCTCTAAGTGCACATTTTGTCACTCGCAATTTGCCAGGCTTACATTCCCTCGGCTTCTTTATTTGGCCATTGTTTCCACACATGTCACTTGTCACATCAATTAAATCCCGCAAATGTATCTGTATCTGAACCTTTGCCTGTACCTGTATCTCTTGTGCAACTACATCCAACGGAAAGGTTTTATTGCAATTGTTTTCGCAAAGTCTATGTGAACCTGCGAACCTCTTCGCTGAGGAAGGGTTACCCAACCTTCCGTTTGGGGTTTTCGAAAAAAAATACCCTAAACTCTGGAAATGTCTTCGATTTTGTATTATTTATTGAATTGCAAGGGATTTGTATAGTATTTTATCCGGTTTTATGGGGTAATTAATAGGAAAATATATATGGTAACTAGAATGATGATTTCGTTAATTAAATCTGATATTTATAATTTATTAATTGAACTGCAATGGATTTTTATAGAATTTAGAAAGCGTCTATGGGGAATATTTAAGTTTACTAGACTAATATTATCATGATAAAATTATGGAAAATCTTTGATACAATTCAGTTTTAAAATGCAAATTTAATAATTTGTTTTATATTGAGTATCTTTTGCCAAAAGGGAAGCTTTAAATAAAAATACAAATCAAATTGTTTCTTACCTAAAATAACCGTCACATTTTTATATACATATATAATGTTACAAATAAAACCGTATATAAAAATTTACATACCTACAGAGCTGCTGCTTTCTGCATAATTTATCTTTATTTATTGTTGCCTCTCACGTTTGTGGCTTTCTGTTTGCTGCATTTGCCGTTGCTGCTGCTGTTGCTGATGCATTCAGAAATTCCATGGAAATTCGCTGGGAAAAAAGGGGGCTTTCCCCTCTTTTTTTTGATAACTCTTCCCCTAACATGTTGTATCAGATTTCGCTCAGCTACAATTATTTATTTTATTTATTTTGTTTGTTTGATTTATCTGGCTTTGGGTTTATGTCAGCTTTTGCATATTTGTATTCTGCCAAAGTATGTGCTGTCTTTAGTTAATTTTTGTTGTCATCTTTTTGTTATAAACTTTTTGGGCAAAACCGGTTCTCTGCTTAAGGTAAAATAATTCTCTGTTGATTTTTGATACTCTTGTGGAGGTGCGTCTTTTTATACCCTTGTTTTTGCCATAACTTTAGTTTTTTGTGGTCTGAAAAAACTATTTAATTGGTAATTAATATGGCAGAAAATAGCATTTTGTTGTGATTAATTATCATATTTTTTTAATGCCTTTTTTGAGGGTATTGCTAGGCCGGTTTTTTTTATCAGCTTTCTTGTTGAATTTCCTGTCCAGCCTCAGAACGTTGGCCATTGGCATTTATCAGGCATTTAATTGGTTAATCATTAGTCAAATATTTTGTGTAATTTTTGGACTTTCGAAATGTTTTTCCTTCCAAGGTTGAGCTTGTTTTTTTTAAATATTTTATATATCTTTTCTTCATTTTCTCCTTCTCCCTTCTTGGAACCGAACCTTTGGTTGTGCCACAAAAATTTTATCGCTTGGATTGTAAAAATCATAACGGAACTTGAGTGTTTCATAAATAAAAGCCCGGCTTTGGGGATCCGTCGTTGGGGTTTATATGATATTTATCATCATATATAGTTTGTATATATTTCAAGGGATATATTTATTAAGAATATATATATTTAAAGGCAGTTTCTGCAGTGTGTTGTGTGTTTTAATAGAGGTTTCAGTGGCGAGGAATACCTAAAAAAAAAGGCACAAATAAGACGGATTAAGATCTTGAATAATATTTCATTATCTTTATAAATAACCCTGATAAAGATCTTAAATAATATTGCATATTAAATAAGGCTGTTTTAGAACTTAAATAATATTTTATAAGATTTTATAAATAAGGTTCCACTTTCTATATAATTTCCATTCTGTTTAAATCACTTGATACGCTGCTTAATATCTTAAATATTATTTCATATATCTTATAGAAAAGTCTGCTTAAAATCTTAAATAACATGAAATTCTATTGATATTCTTACCATTATTTTTAATTCGTTTAAGGCGCTTTATAAGCTGCAAGAAACTCGCTTCTAGTTTAAATGTGAAGAGCAGTCTGTCAATTGGTTTCGAGATAAACTGATCGCGGATTAACTGCTGCAGATATGTGAGGGCCATTGATCCAGGTTTTATATACGTATATATATATATTTTATAACGAAAAGAGTCTGGGAAAAACTCAAAAAACCCCTCTGAAAGCCACAAGACCAAAACAAAAAAGCAAAAGGTCGAACTGAGCCGCCTTTGTTTGGCTTTCGGTTTATTTGTGTATTTTCTTTGGTTCGCTACGGTTTTTTGGTGTGGCTCTTTTGGTGTTTCAATGAATCACGATATAGCAACAGTATATGTAGATACAGATACAGTATCTGTAGCTGTAGCTGTGCGAAAGCAAAGCAAACACATGTACTAACGGACCGAGGTCGTATCAATTAAATTTGGCGGCTGGCTCGCCTTTTGCCTTCTGCCGTTATTATTTCAACACATAAATTCCAATTTTGACAGGGAGTATCTTGTGCTCTTGTAAAATTAGCGTTGTTTGTTTTTGGTTAAAATTGAAATTCAGACAATTAACAAATAACCAGAGCGTACGCAGTGCGACTTGGCCAAAAAGCTAAATGACTCTAATCAGTTAACAGAGTTGGGCTTGCGCTACGCCACTCTTAATTGCTGTGTTTATCGATTGCTCTAATTCGGCTTACCTGGGCGTATATGTTATCGAAAGTGATACAGCGTCGATGATTTCGATTGTACGCGAACGTAATAATTAGCTTTAAACTTTTCCATTGTTTATGGATATCAACAAAAGCGAAACCCTTACCTCACTTGTCGATTGCAGCAGATGTAAGGGAATTGGAGACAATCTCACATACTCTTTCTTACAAAAGGTTTCTTTCGTTATTTTGGTAAACATTTTAAAGGAAAAAAGTTGCCATTATGTTCTGTTTATTTCAAGTTTTTAATGGTTGTATTAGAACGGTTCGATTTTCAGCCTTAAATATGATTTTAAGTATTATTTGAGGTCTATAGAATGAACAGAATATTTATAATAATAATAATAAAATAATTATAATAATAATACAAGAATGTACATATGTATACAGTATCAAAATAATATTAAACAATTATAATTATTATAATAAAAGAATAATAATAAAAATATAAAAAGATACAAATGTATACATTATTATTATTCTTTATAATTATAATTGCTTAAAATTGTTCTTTTTTAATATTAAATATTTAAAGATGTTTCTTGTTAAAGAAAAAGACTTTGCCTTACTCCTCTGACTTGATAACTCCAGAACCGTTACTGGTTGGGAATTATAAGTCCCATATTAATTTATAAATGTTTTGGTTATTATAATATTTTTCATAATTCATTTTTTATCACTAATGTTATATGTAATTTTGTACATTTAAAAATTTGTATAAACCCGAAATTTTACATTTAAAAAATCTTAACTAAACCTTTTTTTAAGCTTAGTTTCAAAACGAATCAAATTTTCATATGATTTCCTTTTGATTACCTTTAAATTTTCTCACTTTCGAGCTTCTGGGAATAAAACCATAAAGCTTTCAGCTTGTTTAGGGATTTTGTTTTGTAGAATTGTTCTGTTGGCGTTACCCTTGAGAGGAGGCACAAAAACCAGATGTTAGAACAGACAAAATTCAGGGGAACTCCAGGTGCCAGAGCAGTTAGCTTTTATTTTTTGAGGACTTTGCCCGCAGGGGAAACTAACGAGAACTTCAACTGGGTCTTATGGATACAGGTTGGATGCGCTAAGAGAGAAGATAATGGTTAATATTATATATATTTTACCCTCCATATACTCAAAATCTCGTAATATTTTGATACAATTATTATTATTATTATATATTAAATATATATTCCATATAATCAATTTTTCACTAGTTACAATTTTAATCCCGTTGTCTTTAGTTATATTTTATAAATTGAAGGAAACTAAAACATTTTTATAGGTATTTAGTATTTTTTTAGTATCTTTTTGGTATTAAATATGATTTATTTCTGATTCTTTAGAATTTTAAGCCATTCAAGTATTTTGGAGTTCACTTATGGGAAGTATCTGCTGTATGTAAAGCGTAGAACGGTTTTAGGTCTCGCCCATGTGGTCGCATGATTTTGTTTATGCCACTGTAAATGTGGTGGACTTGGGCACTGGTGGCACCGAGGGGGTGGTGGCAGCTGCCGCCGGGGGGGTGGGCAGTGGGCGCTTGTGGGTGGATCCGACGGCGATAAATGCATTCGCCGCGACACCTTAAAGCGGCACTGTTCGATTAGCCGTTATCTTGGACGCTTGCAGCAAGCTTATAGCTCGGCACGATTTCTTACAAATCGCAATCAATTTCCTTATCAATATCGTTCCATTTTCTGTTTTTGTTTGGTTTCAATTTTTTGTGATTTTTTGTTTTTATTGTTTTTTTATTTTGTTGTTGTTGCTGTTCTTGTGATTTTTGTGTTCCGTTCCGGACGAAGAGCAAGATATAAGCTTGCATATATTGCGTGCGCGAGTGAGAGCGAGTGAGCAAATCGACGGAGATAAGAAATGACGGGCAGATTGAATCCCAAGCGAAGGCAAACAACGGTGAGCGATGGGCGGAACCGAAGAGCGGGAGAGGGAGAGAGAGGAGAAGGAAGGAATATAGCTAAAAGCTGAAGAAAAAATGCGAAAAGAGAGAGAAAGAACCACGAAGAGAACCCCCCCAGAAATAAGAGTTACTCTGCTGTGGGGGTTATGATCGACCACGAAATACCACTTTATAGTCAAAGCTACTTTAAAATATATTTTCTAATAAAAAAAAAAACAAAAAAATATAATTATAATGATAATTAACAAATATTTACCATTTTTCTTTTCTTTTTTGACCCAATAATCAGCCTATTTCTTCAATTTATTTCTCTTTTTTAAGAATTTAATAAGTATCTTTAAGATACTTTTAAGTATCTCCAAGAGTATGCACCAAGCACAAATTTTGTATCTAATTTTAGGTTTTTTAATGGCTAAAATATATTTTTTTTAAGTCAAAGGGTTTTTAAATGTATTTTTTTTTAAATTAAAAAATGTAAAAGTGTGGATAAAAAATTAGTATTACTTATTAATATACACATTTAAAAGTGTTTTTCGTAAAAATTATTATAATTATAAATATGATAATCCATTTTTTTTCATAGCTACCCCTTTCTTGTACTTTTTCCCTTAAGTTCTCCTCCACTGTTTATAAGTATCTTCTAGATACTTTTATTACTTGTTTTTCAGTAGACTTCTTTTGTATTAATTCTTTTCTAATTGTCTTAATTTGTAGTCAAATCGATTTCACTTACTGTCTTTAATTTCTTTAATTTTAAAGGCACTTCTAGCCTCTACTTTGAGCCTTAAAAGTATCTTTAAGATAATGCAACTAAATTTTCCAACAAAACATCACAGCCCTTTATGTGTTATGACCCCTCCCCTAATGGGTATTGTGTGGCGAAGTGTAGAAAAAATAGAACTAGACATCGACAGTGGCACGAAAAGCTGCAATTAATTTGCAGACGTTACTGGGAATGTTGGATTGCTGGATTGCTGGGATTGTGTATCTCAATTGTTTGCACCCATGAATCTCTATCTTCCCCCCTTTACCTAGCCACCCTATTATTTACCTGAATATTTATGCATTGCATGTCTTGGCTTTTGCAGATTGTGCCAGTGACTGACATTCTGCGGGCACAGCAGATCCAGGAGGACAATGAGCTGCAGCAGACGCAGCAGTCGACGATCCTGCAGCGCTTCAAGAGCGTCTCCATTGGCAACCTGCTGGACCTGCCCGGCGAGGACGACAAGAAGTCCATCAAGAATCGCATGCGAATGAAGTGTAAGTTGTGGGGGAAAGTTATTATTCAAGTTATTTATTTTAAGGTTTATTTATTTTATTTTTCAATTTTTAAAATATTTTTTTTTGCATTATTTTTATATATTTTTGTTGGTTTTTTTTAATTGTTATAATTGTTCTGCATTTTTATTTATTTCTTTTTTTATAATATTTTTATTGCATTAATTTTTTAATATTTGTTCCTTATTTTTATACAATTTTTTCTTAGTTTGTTCAATATTTTTTCTTTATATTTTGTATTATTTTTTTTTTATTTTTTTACTTATTTATAAATTATTTGCCATCCAAAACTAAAGCCTGATGTTTAGAGTCTCTGTTTTGGTTTTAGTTTCATTTCTTTGCTGGCGTAAACAAGACTGTTTTCAAGGCAAATAAAATATATATCTTTGTTTAAACTAAAGGTAACCCATATGCCTGCTGTATATTTATAAAAACATATCAATTGATTCTAGTAATTCATTCAAACAGCTGCGAGCATAGTCATCATTAAGGAGAAATTTTCCTTATAGCTATATTTTAGAGCTGCAATCATATTAAATATTATTTAGATGTAAGCCTAGTGCTTAATAATAATATTTCGCACCGCTACAAGGTTACCCTTAACCTACAAGGTTACAAATTTCCATGTAGAGCTCTTCTTCGGGTTGAAATATATTTCAAAACCGATCTTGGCCTGTCTTTATGTCCGCTTAGAGGGGTTTAGTCATCGTCTAAAATTGGCTTAAGCCTCCAGCGATGACTTTCCTTTGGGTAAATATCCAAGAAACCGGTTAAAGGAGGGCGCCCGACTGTCTGCGCAGCTAGCGATGATCTGCTTTATTCCATTTCTACTTGAATTCACAGGCTATTCAAGTAGAAATGGAATAAAGCACTTGAAAAAATAAGTCAAATAGGCCATATTTTTATAAGTAAATATCTGATAAATTTATAAGATAATTAAGATGATAAATTAAATTAGATAATTAAATAGGAACTACAACTGGCACCTAAAAGTCAAGAAGTTATGCTAGAATTTATAGGATTTTAGGGTGAAGTAATGCTGGGTATTTCATGGTTGTTAAAAGCTTAAAAAATATTTTAAAATATATTTGTCTAATGCCTAAGTATTCCATGGTAGTTAAAACTTTTTTACATATTTAATGGTAGCTTAAAACCCATTTAAAAATTATATTTTCTATTTTTGGGTGTTCCCCCTGGCAGTTAAAAATCTGTAAAAATGATTTCTCTAATGCTAGGTTTTTTATGCTAGCTAAAATCTCTTTGAAAATTTGTGTTTTGAGTGCATAAAAACCACCGCATTCAAGGTGCTGGCCTTTTAAGGTCGTTGCGGCCCACACAGCGACCGTGTTGATCGAATGACAGATTGACTGAGTGACTGATTGAGCTAACAAGCGACTTTTATAGAGGAGACACATGAATGGCAATGCAAAATCGAATGCTAGAAGTATCTCTTTGCATCTACATCTCTCTCAAAAATCTCTCGATATCACCTATATATCTTTCTCAATATCTCTGCGATTTGTATTTGTTAATGAACCTCCCAAGCTCTCAGCTCTCTCCAAGCTGAGTTTCCCCTTTGCTGGGATTTTTCTAGCCACACAAAAATATCTCTCTTTCCATATATATTTATGTGGCTTATTTTGGTTAATGCAAATGAGTCGCTGAGAAAATGAATCACGATCTCGCTAAGGCGAGGAATGTGCGCGGATGCCGTCTTGAGCTGGCTAACTGACTGACTGGCTTATTGACTGACTGACATTCCCGGGGACTCGGAAACAACAAAAAAATATTCATACGCACTTGAAAGGCAGACGGGGAGTGGCACGGATCGGTCTCTGGGTCCACGGGGAATGTCGAAAAATTCCATTTGCATTTCCCGCTTTGATAGGCGACTGTCGGAATGTAAGGGAAATATACTATATATAAGTAAAATAAATACATAAAAATATATATAAATAACTTTGATAACCCAACCAAAAGTGTCTAAATTCCTCAATAATTTGTATGAAATTCTCTTTTTCTATTTGGTGAACCCCCCGAAATTGTTGTGGAAAACCCGTAAACAGTTGCCGTCAACAGCAATGTGTTTCGCATGTGAGTACTACCAAGTTAGCCCTCCCCTAAATAAGCCAATTTATTAAACTTAAACCCCATTAATCTCTTCCAGCAACCGCTCGCCGAAGAGCGAGAAGAAGTCCCGGGGCCGTCGCGGCCAGGTAAACAGCCTGTATTTGGATGAGCAAAAGTATCCGCTGTTTGCCGCCCCCCTCAGTGTCCTGGAGCTGAACATGACCGATCATCCGAATGTGCCGCGCTTTGTGGTGGACGTGTGTGCCTACATCGAGCAGCCGGAGTGCATTGAACAGGATGGCCTGTATCGTGCCTCGGGGAACAAGGTGCTGGTGGATGAGCTGCGTCGCAAGCTGACCCACCTGTATGATCCCCGTTGGCTGCAGACGGATGACATTCACACGCTGACCAGTCTGCATAAGCAGTTTTTCCGGGAGCTAACGGAGCCACTGATCACCCAGGAGGCCTACGAGCGTCTCGGCAAGAGTTTGGCCGATGATGCGGCCATTGAGCGCATGAGTTTGGCCTTTGATGATATGCCAGAGCCGAATCGCTCCACGCTGCGCTTTCTTATCAAGCATTTGACCAGGTGGGATTGCGGATTTAATTGTATATTGCATATTTTCTAGAATTTCTTTTCTTGGTTTTTATGTTTACAGAGTGGCCGCTGCCAGTGCCTCGAACCGCATGCCGTCCACTAACCTGGCCATTGTTTGGGGCCCGTGTCTGTTGAGCGCCAATCAAATTCATTTGGACATTGGACGCATGAATATGCTGGCCAAGGTGCTGATCGAGAACTATGATCGCATTTTCCATGCCGACAATGAGCGCCTCGTGTGCTAAATGGGATGCCCCCGAAGCCCTCTCCTGCTGCCACGCCCACGCCACATTACAGCTGAAGGCACATCACACACACATCACATCCTCCCCAGCAATTTCAAGCCCAAGACATCCTGGAAACCATCACAAGCCACACTTTTTCGTTTTAAGTTTAGTTTATAGTTTCTTCTTTTTTTTTTGTTTTTTTTTTCTTATTGTCTCTTGTTAATTTTAATGTTTTTTATCACTTTAATTTATTGGAAGCCTTCCAAAATACTTACCAAAAAGACAGTAGCCTAAGTTAATACTAAAAAAAAAAGCTAAAAATAGTCAAGAGAAAACTCGGTTAGAAGGACTGCGTGGCGGTACAGTGAGCCCTGCCTGCGCGGCCAATCCCATTACATGACGGAATATTCATTATGATAACTATAATTATTATCCCCATTATCTTTTTTTTTGTGTACAACATCGTATTTGAGATGTGATATTCGCTGCGATTGGGGAAGCCCTGTTTGGCATGTTGCAAGACACGAATAAAATGTGTATTTATATCAATTAATTAACCCTATGAAATATATACAAATAAAGTGCAGTAAAGAACAGATATGGGTGTTATTATTATGCAATTTAAATTATTTAGGTACACCTGCACAGTTTAAAGTTGTTGTATATTATTTTGAGCGTAGGGAATATTTAATTCCATTTAAAATCCATGAGTTCCACTTAAGGGGAGCTACACAAATTTCCGAAAATTCTAATTTAATGTTTTATGAATGCTTAATACATAAAGAATATACATAGATCGGAGCAAAGCTAAGCTTAACCCTTACCCCACAAACATTTTTCTAAAACTGGCCCGTTATAAACCGAATTATCAAAATTAAACCTCCTTAACAAAGGTCAAGATGATGGCCTGGGAAATTAGTCATAATTTTCCCAAAACCAAAACATTTAAAACCCTCTTCAGATATTTACTAGAAAACATATTATTAATATATTTATTTGGTGCATATTCCAATTGGAACCTAGACCGATGGGCCTTTCAGTGGAAACGTAAATAAAGTGGATTGTGGAATGTGGAAAATGAAGAGAGAGAGAGAGCCGCTCTCAACCTCTCGCCACTTCCTTAAGTCCGCCATTCTCAGTCCACTCCAAAATGGCGTCGACTTGCTCGCTCTCCAGAAGATCGAGAGAGAAGGCCAACGGGAGCGAGCCAAATCATTTTACCACACCCCATTTGTTTACCACCATGCACGGGAATGGACGAATCGGTACCGGTAAATTTTACCGATTCGTCCATTCCCGTGCACGGTGGATTAATAGGGGTGACCTAGCTGCATGGTGTTAAAAAATGGGGTGGGGTTGTCACAATCAAGGCTTAGTGATGCAACATCGAACATCAAACATCGATGAATCGCCTAACATCGACATCAACTAAAACATCGAAAAACTTCGCCAAGAAAAGCCTTGATGTCGAAAACATCGATGTTTTCACCATCACTACAGTGCGCTCGTGTTTGGAAGCTCCGAAAACAGTAAGCAATGAGAAAGTGAAATAAAACATTAAAAGTTATTAAAACAAAGAATAATTGACCACGGAGTTTGCATTATTTTCTGGTCGCACTTCAACCCAAAGGCGGCTGAAACAAAAAAAGTCTAAGCAGTCTAACTGTTCACACGGATCAACGGAGTTGAAGCGGGGTTTATCCCGTTTATACGCAGCCACAAAATGTGAAAAAATAATTAAAGAAACAAGAGGTTATTTAGTGGCAATAAGAAATAGTGTCAATAAGAAATAAACCACACAAAGCCAAAGAACGCCATCAAAAGGTTGCAAAGAAAGAAAGCGAAAGAAAACGATGAGAGCGAGCGAGCCAGAAAGTGTGATCAAAATACAGTTACTTCCCCTGGTTGTGTTGCATTTTTCGCTCGGAGAATGCGCGGAAGGAAGCAAAGCAAGAAAATGAAAAGACAAAAAGCGCTTAAAGCGTGAAAACAAGCCGAAAAGTGTTGTTGGAGGCGATATTCCCGGCTGTAAAAGTAAAAGAGCCAGAGGGTTCGAAACGCGATCAATAGTCAAAGCCGGAAAATCGACGCGCGAGATGTGTAAATACATAGTTCTTTTGTTGTGCAAGTGATTTTTTTTGTTTTTGTTTTGTGAAAGGAATTTTTTTGTTTTTGTTTTGTGCAAGTGAAAAATAATGTTCCAAAATGGCAGTGCTCGTTCCTTTGATCGGTAAATCCGTTATATTCGGCGTGTCACGGACACAAGGAAATCAAAAAGAAACATAAAAAGTGAATAAAAAAGTTTGGAAGAATGCGGCTAAGAAAAATTATTTTTTGTTTGTTTTGGTGGTTTAAATACTTTACATAATATATGTATATTGTCTCTGGATGGGGCTATTTTTATTTTGTTTTTTCAGTGTACTAAATATATATTTGCAAATTTCAAGGAAACGAAGAGACGAGAAAGGCGTTTTCGCAGTTTGGTTTTCCTGCAACAAGCAAAGTGAGTTACGATTTATTGTTCTGTTTTTCTTCTCCCCTCTTCGTTATGTTTTTCTTTTACTGTTACTTGCCACAAGTTGCAGCAACAAGCAATCGCTAAGATCCTCCATTGCTTTTTCTTGTCTCTCTCTTCGTTGTTCCTTTCGACGGCCCATTCGCCGCTTGGTTTTGTGTTTCGGAGAGAGCAGAAAGGATAAGTGCTCTCTCACGGCATGGTGTTATCATAATAAGGTGAGGACAGGGCTCTTTCGTGGGGTAATTATTATTTGCAAGGGTAACAACGAGAGAGTGCTATAGGAGAGTGGCCATTGGCCATACCTTGTCTCATTCTACCATGTCTCACGGAAAATAGAAATCGGAATACGATTTACTTTTGTGGACTGGAAATCTCTTGTTTGTTTTGATTTTTTTTGCAGAACACTTGAACTGGAAATTATTTGTAAATATATAAATTTATGTGATAATTTATATGAAATGATTATTATTATTTATATTATTTATACGTATATATATTTTTTTTAAATCTTTATCAAAAAATCAAAATGATTACCCTTTATTAATTTATTTTTAAGTATTATTTCGTATCTTTCCTATTCTTTTTACCTTGTTTTTTGTGTTTTTTATATAAATGACATTATGAAATTCTCGGCTAATTGCGCCGATAAATATTGTTTAAAGACTATATAAAAATATGAGTTTAAGGGTATATTTTATTTAAATAATGATTAAATTATAATTCTATTGAAACTAAAATATTCTGATGAATATTTCCATAAAATTTAGCAGCATCACTGTTCGTGCTAACGAAGTTTATGAAGCAAATCGAAATAAACACGGAAATCATCTAACTAATTTATTCCAGCTATTGTGAGGTTTGCCCTTTAGATTTATTATTTAATATTTTGCATATAGAATAGCATATATAATATACAGCATATATAAATATATAGCATATTCTGTATTTATTTGATTAATTACTCTCGTGACGCGCTTTTCCCAAATACAAGCACTTTAACATCAGATAGGCATAATCACACTTGTCTAGATCGGTGATGTCATCGTTCTGCTGCTTACACTCGCCCAAAATTCGGTGCTCTTGTGAACTAGCTCGATTTCCCACCAATTGCAGATCGATTTTGCCATCGCCACCAAAATAATCCTGGATTACACAGCGACTATAGCACTTGATATTCGAGGGAATCTCATCGGCGGGGGTGCTGGGTGCCACAGCTTCCACCTGCGATCTTGTGACATTATGCGTCTTTAGGCAGTCCTCTGTTGCCAGGGTTAGGGTTAACTAAATGTCGTATAGGTAAAGGGGTTAACTGGGGTTAAATGGTATGGAATTTGTATGGAATAAGCCCTCACCAAGGCCAGAAGGCAGAGGGTAAGCACAGCGTATCCAACCTTCATGGCTCACAACAATTTTCAAACTGAAACTGAGCCACGAATCTGTTCTCTATATATACATCTATGCCCTAACTATTAATTTAAAATTGAGCCTAAAAGTAGTATGCGTTTTTTTTTTTTGGCGCTGTTTATCTCTTTATTTATTTATGTAGAATTACAAAAACTAAAACCTCCTTAGACCGACATCTGTAATTCGCCAGGAAAAGGCCTAAGTAGGGGTGGGAAGGACTTCAAATAATATTCCAAGCCGCAGAGCGATGCAATTTGCACATAATTGAAATGCAAACCGTATGCCATGTGTGGAAGTCATAATGAAGCTGAATTCTGCTTGCCCACAGGATGCAGGGGAAAATTTTCAATTTAGCCAGCAAATCATACGTAAAGTTTTCCCGAAGCCGACCAAATACATTTTGGACCGGCCCAAGGATGTCAATGCAATCAGTGAGCCATTTGACTTGGCCTTTCATCAACTCGACTCGGCTGGGCCCCGGTCGAGTGCAAAAGGATACACAGGACACACACAGGACACGATGCTGCTGCGGCTGCCGCAGTAACTTTTTGCTGGCCAATCACCAAGAAAGCGTTACTTGTAAATCAGCCAGCAAAAGGGGGGCCAACATTTTGAGATTACATAAAAAGGGGGCGTTGCGCAAAGTTGCTGAAGTCAACCGAAAATTTGTGGGCAAAATATGTTGATGACAAGCAAATATCCTGCTAATGCAATTACGACGACAGGCCTGGGCGGCCAGGACAGCCAGCCAGCCAGCCAGCCAAGATAGCGATTTAATTGACAATGCAAATTGAATCAACATTTGTAACTGTCTAATCGAATTAGCCGCCCAGAAAGTGTCCTTTCCCTGGCTCATAATTCAATTTCTGATTTACCAAAAAGGGGCTTCCCAGCTATGTACTTTGCCGATTCCTATTCCCATCCTTATTCTGACTCTGACTCTGGCGTTTTGAGGTTGCCGGCTTTTTCGGCCCAGCTCAGCAAATAAACTTTGCGTTTTCATTGCGGCAGTCGTCGACTGCAGTTGCCCTTTGACCGCATACACAAGCGAACCCAGGGGGTGCTGCAAGGTTGGCCAGGATTTTGAGTGGACCTAACCACTGGAACGTGCCTTAACTTATAAAATGTTGCCAGTGCTGGACTTCTCGCAGGCTGCCAATTGCAGGCGGGCCCCAATGACTCGCAAACTAATTTGTTCTTTTCAAAAACGAAGCTGAAATGCTCTTGAGAAATGCACAAGGAAAGGTCAATAAGATGCATTTGTTTTTAAAAGCCACACAGAGAGTTTAAGAGGTTTAAGCCGACTCTGTTAGAGATCCTGTGAGTTTTATAGTTTTACTGGGAAGGTAGATTGTTCGAGACTACTTTTTATTAAGAAATTTAATATTATTTATAATATTTATTAAGCCTGATAAGTTAAAAGTAGTGCTTGTGGCTCCTCTCTAAAAGGGTATTCCTATTGCTGCCGCTGCACTTCGGCTGGGACATCTCATCTCGCTTTTGGTTTGTCTTTTTCGACTTGGCAGCAGCAGCAGGAGCCCACCATTGCCAAGGACCCACCTGTTGGCGAATTAGGGTGAAACACTCAAGAGCCTTCGTCAGGCAATCCCGACATTAAGACGCTGGCAATGTGTAATAACTGGCAGCTTGAAGATGAAGGACAAGAGCGAGCCGCAGGACTTAGATGGGGATTGGGAAGTGGGTATTGGGGAAAAGGCTGGAAGACTGGGAGAATGGACTAAGAGCTGGCATGACAGGACGCTGAGCTGGCAGAGCGTCATCATCATCATCATCAGCAGCAGAAGCAGCGGCGGCTAAGGATGTGACAATGCTGAGCCGGTTTGACATGAGCATGATATAATAAAAACCGCAAACAAGTAATGCCTACGAACCAGGGGCGGCTCCTTGTCGTCCTATTCCCGGTGGTATCCTGCAGAGTCCTTTGCCCCGCGTCCTTGGTCCAAGTCGCAGAGATAACAACGACAGGCGGCACTCGTCGGAGGTTGGGGATGACTATTCAAGTGCTGTTGTCAGAGCTGAATCCTCGCCTGTCCTGTCGTGTCCTGCATGTCCTGTACGGCGGTTCTGCACTCGAAAAAATATGCCAATTAAAGTGTAATTTTAAAGGGAAAATCATGGGATTATACTAAATAATGTGGAATATTTAAAAGAGCAAGGATATGATTAGAAATTATGAAATTATACTAAATTATGTAGAGTTTTCAAACCAGCAAGGATATGAAAAACTAGGAGTTATTGTATGGAAAGCATAATTTCTAAACGAATTTACTTTTGATCTAAAATAATTCTACAATTTTATACATTCTCTTCCCTGACATCCCTTCATTTCGCTGTGTGCACTGGAGGCGCCTGTGGGCATGCCGTTATCCTTTGGCGTGATTAAGCCACAAGTGCGTGACATTTTAATGCGACATTTATGCCCGGGACAAGAGATTATTATTGAAAATGCGCGACCGGCTCGCGTGACAACAACATTCAGGATGGCAGGACAATAGCGAAGGCAATGGCAACAGCATCAACGAAAACATAAATATAAGTATAAACCGCAGTAGCTGGAAGCAGGGAGTAGGAGCAGCCAGGATAACAACACAACTTGCTTAACGCCCTGGCTGGCCACCAACAGCTTATTTATTTATCTTCCTCGGCTGACAACCGAGTGACAACTTTTGTTCCGCCCTCCTCGAGGAGATTCGCAGAAAGACAACTATGTCTATGTCCTATGTCTCTGGCACAGTCTCTCCAGTGACATTTGTGAGCCACCTCTGCATCCACTACTACATACAGCCTAGCGCAGCGAATTCTGGCAAAATATTTAATTAAAAGCCAAGGCAACCAGCTGACAAATGTCTCTTGGGGGGATAAAAGCGAAAAGATGACGCCTTAAGGACGATCTGGAAATTAAATTCCGCTGTCCGTCGTCCACCATACTCCCCCCCTCTTGTTGTTGCTAAATAAATGTAAGCATAAAGCTTTCAACAATTAAGTGCAATAATGTAATGGGATACCTGGGCGCAGGGATAATGCACAGCCACACTCGTTGTGCGTAAGGATGCTCTGAACTCTCGGACATGTAGTATTCATGAAATCAATACCCGTAATAAGCAATATTGAACTATGCAGCCAACCATACATACAACATATCCTTTCTTACAGTCTTCCTCCGCAGATTGAAGGGGGTTGGTCGTAATCGATCTATTTGAGTACTTGTTATCGATAACGAGTGTTTTGATGAGCTCTAGGACTTTTGATGGCTGGTAATAATATCCTAAGCTACTGTAGCGCAGCTTTTATGCGATGTGTTAGAGGAAATGGCCAGGGACATGTTATGGCTACTTGTGGATAAGAAAAATAACATAAATATCATGTCTATTATGTCCTAAAAGGGGTGTGGTAATCTAGCTTTAAGGCGTAATGCATTTTAGTCTTTATATTATATTTAGAATTTAAAATAGACATAAATATGACATTGAATGCCTTTAAAAGGTCATTCCTTATATGGTTTGGTATATGTTCCTTATATGGTCTTTGTCACTGGCTGCAACGTACATTTAATAAAATATTTCAACGAATAATATGATATTTAAAATTCAAAAGGCATTACGCATCTGAGAGTTTATATATTTATTGCTACTATCTATTAATTAACATTTAATATTTCCTGAAAATTGTATGCATCTTATTCTATGAATTGTCCTTGCTGCTACAATACATCCCACTTAAGATGGTTTAAAAGCCTGAATATATACTATGGCTTCAAGGAGCATTTAAGAAGTGTATGAGTATTTTTATTAATAATATAGTAAGGCGCTACGCATCTTATTCTACGTTATCCTTGCTCCTACCTACAATAATATTTTTCATTGCCCACTTTTAAGAAGCAAAACTGCTAAAGCTCCTAAAAAATAGAGTAATATACAAATTCACTACGCTGAGAGATTTTTGGCTTTGGCAAATGTTTGCAGGACCAACACATATACCAACACAACCCATCGTCCTGCCTGCAGCTGCTGAAATTAAAATCGAAATCATAACATGTCAACACACACATTTTGTAATGCAGCAAAACTAACCAAAAATAATAAAAGTCGTCGGGGCTGGCCAAAGAGTTGCTCTGCAAACAGGGAAATAATGCAAATGCAAATGAATCCGCGACAGCGGGATGTCGGAGGATGTAGGAGACGAGCTTGGAACAGGTGTTCCACTTGCTTCTTTATGCCAATAAAAGCGGTTTGCATATGACCATGTGTGTGTGTGTGTGTGCCAGTGGTATAAAAATGTAATAACAAAGTTGGCGGCGACGGCGCTGCTTTTTATGGCCTTTTTGTCATTGCGTTATGTGTTCGTGTGTGTGAGTAAAAAACTATTTGCCCAAGCTCTGAGGCACGGCCCCAACCCTTCCAGTAACCATTCCCAGTGCGTCTCTGACTTCTGTGTTTACCAGCAAAATGCCAATGGTCACAATGTCCCTGAAGGCAGGGTGATTCAATGGACCGGGATGTGGGAAATTGCAAAAGATTAACAAGGTATTTATTATTTTGTAGTATTTTTTGTATAATCTAGTATTATTACAGAATTTTTAAATATATTAATCGCAGTTTTATTGTATTTTGAAGTATTTTTTGTTTTATTGCCTAAGAGAATAAAGGTATTTAAAATTAGTACTTACTTCCTTTTTTTGTAAAAAAAAATGGGTACATTTTTGGCTTTCAAATCTCTAACACCATAAAGGGTTTTTTGATCATAACTTGGCTTAAACTCAACCGATTTCAGTCTGGTTTGGTTTTTTCTTCTTGATTTTTACAGGAGAACATTTCTGCGTTCAAAACTCGATATGTAATTTTTGGCAAATTTTTGAGAAAATTTTCAAGAAAAATAAACATTTTCCTCTGTTCTGAATCTGTTTCTTATCACCCTAGGTAGTGTTCACCTGCTGCAGAGGCCCCTTGTGCATTTGAGACCCATAGTAATAGTCCGAAAACTCTTAAACTTCAACAATAATTACTAAAAACCCCTAATCGAAGCACCCTTCTATCAGGATCGTGGTCCGTTGTCATATCTGTGTGCCAAAAGTAACCGCACGTCGCTGAAAAGTCTGCTACGGCACTGGCTGCCTCCTGCCGGGAGGGACTTCAGCTGCAGGACGACCAGTAAGTCGTGGATCCCAAATTCCCACCGAGTCCGAGTCCTAGTCGGCGGGGTCCCTGGGGTTCCCCTCCATGTGCATTGGCATTGGCGTCGCCCGTCAGCGTTTTCATTTCAAATTCAAATGCTGTTTGCATAAAAAACGAGCCAAGACATCGAAAGGCATCACGTGCCCTGGAACCACATCCCCTGTTCTGTACCGGTCCTTGCCCGCCTAGGAATGTGGATAAGGCAGGCAAAAAAAAAAAAAATAGAAAAACTGGTGGAATTCGGAAGGACGCCCTCCTACAGCTCCCGTTTGGCCGTCAAAGGAGTGACAATAGCAACAAACGGATGGCTGACGAGATGGATGAACATTGGACAGTGGCTGCACAGGGAAAAAAGGAACAGTACCTAATATTATTACTAAAAGGAATAACAGCAATGTACCAAAATGTTATAGAAGTGAATGTATTTAATGAAATATTCCATTTAATATTGTACAAACTGTACACACTGAAATGCGAATGAAAGCTGCTTTCTCCAGCCTTTTGCGAATACTTTTTTTGAGAAGCCTGCAACACTGCCGCCAGAACAGCTGATTGCAAGAGAAAATATTTCAAATTGTTTATTTATTTCATTTCTTCTAAATAAATAACTGAAGACTACCTGTATGGGAGCTTAAATATGAACTAAAAACTATTAACCAGTTAAAATGGATTGTATGAAGCTCTAACTACTTTTTTTTGTGTACTTCCCTTACTGAATTGAGTGGGTTAAGTTTGGGGGATATTCGCAATATCGCTGGTCTCCTCCATTTCCACCCAAATGGGGCGAAAAAAATCGAAACGAAATTGCCAAAGACGTTTCTGTGAGAGCAAGTGGTACAGGGAGATGCAGAGAGCGAGATAGAGACGGAGACAGGGATGAGGAGAGGCAAAAAGCCAGCTGGCAGTCGCTTTGCATGTCCGTGTTGGGTTAAGTGGATTGTTTACTTTGATTACAAAAATATGGCAAATGTTTGCACGTTTGATGTCTCACTGTGTGTGTGTGTGTGTGTGGCGCAGACTGAGGGACAGACAGGAGATGGAAGAGAGAAATGACAGAGAGTGAGGAAGAGAAGAGCAAAGTCAGAGACAATCAAAAACAAAACTTATAATATTTAGACATTAGGAAACACCTCACCATCTGTAAATGCTTCTTAAAAAAGAACAAATATCTTACCTAGCCAAGCTTTCAATTGGAATAAAGTGACCATTTCTTTGTTTCACTATGCACACCAAATGTTATCGATGATTATTTGCAAACTATTTTGATATTTTTTATATTTATAATATTTTATTAATGTTAAATTAATAAACCAAGACTAGAGTATTCTTAAATCAAACAAAATAATGCTCCTCACGCCGTCATCTCCGATGCAAACACACCGAGAGCCATCTAAGAATCGTGGAGAGGGGGCCAGAGGTACAGTCAGACAGCGAGACAAATGGCGTTTGCCTTGGCGCGCTTGTGAAATCCAAAGGCTAACAATATTACAAAAAATCTGCAGTTATACATTTGACTTTGGTTTATTTTTATGATTTACACATTTGCAGTTGACCGACCGCCCAGGCTCTCCACACAGTGCCCATCATCAGTATCCCCCCCCATCAGTTGCTGGTTGGCTGATTTTTTATTGTGTCGCCGGGGAAAGATGAAAAAGCGCCCGGCACTGAAAAACCAGATGGAAAGGAACTGTTGATTGTCGGCTGTATATACAAAAATGTATATATTCACAAATATATGTGGTTTGCTGCTAGTTTCATAGAATTAAAAAAAAAAAAATTAAGGAAAACCCCCCTTTTATTTTTGGTTTTCTGGGATATTATAAACCCTATTTAATAAATATAACTAGCAAGAGAGTTTTCAATCTCAAACTTGGAAACTCCCATCGATTTAAAAATGTTTGAAAGTATAGACATTCTTCTCAGCCTAGCATATGGAAAGTATTGAATATTTGTCGTTGAAGAAGGTCGATACGAATCAGGTGATGAGGGCACTGCTGTCACTCAGGCTGACATGCTTCACTTCCGCATGAGGATGTATTTGGGGATAGCCCATGGCAAGCTGGACCATTAACAGGCCAGCTGCACAGCGATCACCTGTACACAGACTCAGTTTAACCAGATGCTCCAGAAGAAGGAATCCAGACTGTGCTTTACTTCAGCTGGGAGAGAGTTCATTCACATTGATTACCTCACTAAAATACTAATTCTATACATTAAAATATTGTAAAACTTTGCCACATAGCAATTATTTTAGTTAGTTTTTTTAAACAAAGTCTAGCATTACATTTTCTTTTCAGCTCCTAGATCAAGCTAATAAAGAACTTCAAGAGATTACCAGAGAGCTCCCAAGTCTGAAGCGGCTGCCTAGGAGGCTGTGCGGCAGAGGATCAAGAGTGGCACGATCTCTGGACTGTCTGGGGGAGTAGCAGAAGGAGTTGACACACATGGAGTAGGCTAACTCTGGCCTAAACCAGTTCGCTAAATTCGAAGTAATAAATTGGCAATACACGCGGTTACTCTTTACCCTCTCGGTGAGAGGCGTGTAGGGTTATGGGTTTTATAACTACACTGAGAGAGGAGGAGGAGGAGGAGTGCAGGGCTGTAGGGATTATGCCCTAAGTAAACACCCCCTGTGACCCCATGTGGGTCACGTCATCGAAAGGTCAAAGGCATTTATCAAACCGGCAGGCTAGCGGCTGCCCGCCTCCGTGTTCCCTCTTCCATTTGCATTTCCCACTGCCCCGGACTGGCGGACTGCTGCTGTGGGCCCTGTTTGCTTTGGCCAAAACTAATTTTGACAGGCGAATAAAGAGTGAAAAAGCCAAAAGCGAGCCGCCGCTTTTATTGGAAAAAATTTGTATTTGTATTTGCTGAGAGACTCTGGGCCTCGGGTTGTGGGTGTGGGAAATGGGGAAATGGGGGAAATCGCAGCGGGTCACGCCCACAATGCCAAATAGTTTTCATTCTTAGCCGCTGGCTGCATTTTTTTTTATTAATGGGAATTTGTTTTTGCAAGGGGTGGGGTGGGCGGTCAGCAGGATGCGTCCAGGATGCGACCAGGATGCCGCCTCCTCGCTATTATGGCAGCCCATTTGTTTGCACGCGAGCATCCGAGTGCCGCGGATCCGGGTCTCCACAGGGCGTATACGCTATATAATTTTTCTCGCGCTCTTGGCGGTCGCCCTACCGCCCAGCGTGTCCCTACATCCTGCTCCTCGCAGCTCGTCCCTGCTCCTCCCTGGTCCTCCCAGCTCCACGTCCAGCAACGACCACATGTCGCTCATGATTAATTGAAAGATTCTCTCAACTTCAACTGTTTTCGGGTTTTGCGTTTGCTTTCCTTCCTTTCCTTCCCTTTTATTATTTCCATATATACATATAGATATATATATATATATATATATATATATATATATATATATATATATTTTTGTACTTTTTGTTTGTCCGAGTCGCTTGTTGCTGTGTGTTTGTTTGTCCAAAGTGTTTTGATTAATGAACACAGCGGGGCGAGATTTAAATAAATTTTCTTTGGAATATCAAATGCTATTTTCAATCGAGCTGGCGTCGTCGTAAACAATTAGTTTTTGTTGGCTTAACTACGCTTTTTCTTTTGAGTGTTTTAAAGAAAGGGAAGTCAATTTTGATAATATTTGTTGACTACTTTTTATCATACAATTTTTTCGCTTTTTTTTTTTTATAAGTGAATTTGATAATAAAGTGTGAAATATTTAGAAAGCAGCAATGACGTTTAAGTATTTTTAGAGCGATAAATATAAACAAATTACTCCCACGTACCTGCACGTAGTGGGGATCTCCGGGAGTTAGAATCTCTTAGCTGCCTCTCACTACTTCTCTCCAACTCTCTCCACCTCTCTCCACCTCTCTCCACTTCTCTCCACCTTTCCCACTCTGCGTCTTATTGGGCTAATGGAGCAGATGTTCCGGAATCTGCTATCAGTATTCGGCAGCTTGTCTTATCTGTGCAGAATAGGAGGCGTTCTGCGCCGTCTTCGATAAGGGCTGCCGTATGGCAAACTTTATACTACGTCTATTTTTCGAGAATCAGTGGTAAAATGGACGGGGAATACATCGCAGTGGAGCACCCGCCGCCAGGTTACCCGGGTTACGGCTCCAGCGGTACCGTCTCCGTTGCCGGTAGGCATCAGCGTTCCGGCAACCAGCGTCTGCCCGCCACACACTTGGTCCTGGTGACCCTTCTGCTGGGCACCCTGGTGATAGTCCTTTACGCCTACTGGGACGTAATGATGCTTACGGCAGGCGCCTCGCCAATGGCCAGCCGCCAAGATGCCATCATTGCCAACGAGACTCTGGCAGAGAAGCTGCACCGGGAGGTGCGAGTCCTCTGCTGGGTGTTGACCACACCCAAGTACCACAAGACTAGGGCAGCCCATGTTTTACGCACCTGGGGCAGGCGCTGCAATAAGATCTTATTTATGACCTCGGAATCGGACGAGGAGCTGCCCACCATGGTGCTGACCAAACCGGACCGATACGAGGTGCTGTGGGGCAAGACCAAGGAGGCCTTCACCCGTCTTTATGAGGAGATGCGCGACGAGGCTGATTGGTTCATGAAGGCCGATGACGACACGTAGGTACTTGGTACTTGGTGGAACTGGAAAAGATACAGGGAAAAAATCTATATTTAATCGATGAAGATTATTGTGTTTCCACGTTCGCATTTATGGGAGAGTTCATCGAAATGGGAATCTCATTCAGCCTGTAATAATTTTGAACAATTAGAGATTATTATGTTAATTCAATAGAGTTTTCAAATATGTACATACATACATATATGATATGTGATAGTTTAGTTTCCTTGGTCTACATATATTGACTCCTCGACATATCAGAACTATCTCTTAGCATTTTCCAGCCTCATGTCTTAGATAACAGCATGCTACTTCAGGTTGAACTAATTAGTGTATGGTGTAGTTATGTTCTAGTTTCTAAAATTATAATTTGTAATAGAATAGTTTGTATTCTAATTATACTCTCTCATTGCGTTAGCTTTGTGTTCGTGGAAAACTTACGATATATGCTGTACCCCTACTCACCCAATACACCCATTTATTTTGGATTCAATTACAAGATGATTGGCCCGCACCCAAAAAATTCGGTGAGTTCAAACAAAGATAATATAAAAACCAGAAGGGAAGCTAAATTCGGTAAGCCGAAGTTTAAATACCCTTGCAGTAGGTATAAGAAGAATAAGGAGAGTGTTCTGACTTTTTCGTTTAGTGTTGGGGATTATTAGGCCAACAATGTACCCATTTTTTGAAAAAAAAAGCAAGGGGTTGGATCGTCAAAATGGTCAAAAAATTTCCAAAAATTAGATATCGAGTTTTGAATGCAGAAATGTCCTCATATGAAAACTAAGAAGAAAAAACCAAACCAGACTGAAATCGGTTGAGTTTTCGCCAAGTTATGATCAAAAAACCATTAAGGTGTTCTTGATTTATAGCAAAAAATTAAACCATTTTTTTTCATCGTCAAAAAGGTAAATAATTGTCAAACAATTAGGTATCGAGTTTTGAATGCAGAAATGTTTGTCTATAAAAACTAAGTAGAAAAAACCAGACCAGACTGAAACCGGTTGAGTTTTCGGCAAGTTATGATCAAAAAACCCTTTAAAATGTTGGGGATTCAAAATTTACCCACTTTTTTCCTTAAAAAGTAAATTGGCCAAAAATTACATATCGAGTTTTGAACGCAGAAATGTTCTCCTATAAAAATCAAGAAGAAAAAATCAAACTAGACTGAAATCGGTTGAGTTTAAGCCGAGTTATGACCAAAAAAACCCTTTATAGTGTAAGTGATATAAATGATTTAATAAATTAATATAATTAATAGAACTAATGTAATAATACTGAACAGTCCTACATGTCCGGAGGCAGTGGCTATGTGCTGAGTCGCGAGGCCCTGAGGACCTTTGCCGAGGGTCTAAATGACACCACCAAGTGCCGTCAGGAGGACGACCGTGCCGAGGACGTGGAGATGGGCAAATGCCTGTTCAATTTGGACGTAAAGGCCGGCGATTCGCGGGACGATCAGTTGAGGAATCGCTTCTATCCCACCGCCCCCTTTGGAGCCCTGCTCTCCGGCAACGTGGGCATGGACTTTTGGCTCTACAAATACGCCTATTACAATGCCCGAACTGTGAGTGGGTCCTTCTAGACCTTGAAGCCTCCTTAACCGAACAATTTCCTGTATGTTTTTTCTTTTGGCGCAGTGCATGGACTGCCTGTCGGAGTACCCGGTGGCCTTCCACTACGTGAACAGCCAGCAGATGTACGTGTACGAGTATTTCAACTATCAGTTCCAGCTATCCGGCAGGCAGCAGGTGGCGGAACGGCTGCCCGGGAAGATCCGGGACCAGGATCTGGTCATACCCGAGAGCGACAACGCGGTGTCCTAGGAGGGAAGTGGCTTTCCTGTCTGTCCCCCCACCAAACACAACAATCTCCACTTTACTCTTTTTTCTGTATTTTTCTTTTTTTTTGCTTTGTGTATGCTTATCGGATATATTTAATATATTATGGTTATAAGGCGGACGTGCCAGGGCTATAGTGTTGCCCAGCCAGCTTCAAACCGCTAAACTGTTTCGCTGAATTCAATTGTGATCGAAATCTGTTTTTCTTTTGGATCTATAAGCGATTTTAATGATAGGGATAAATATAAAAACAGTATTAATTAAAAATAATAAATTAATACAAAAATATATAATTTAATATTAAATTTAAAGAAAATATTGTATAGCTAATTTGTTCAGCTTGAAAAAAATATATAAGAAAAGCTTTTTTCCAACCCTTTTCCCCTCCAAAGACACCCTTTTTTCCAGAGTAAAAGCTGACAACTCTGCAGGACCACCAGATGCTGTCCTGTTGGGCGTCCTTCTTGGCCACGTCCACGCCATGTATTTATTATTGAACATAATGTGGCGGTGTTTTACTAACCGATGATTTACCATAATGATGATCCATAAGCTTTAATTCGTAAATACTTATTTTGTCATCATATTTTAGGCGTGTAAATATTTAAATACAAATAACTGGCATCGCAGTTTAAGTTGCAGGAAGTTAGGAATCACCTCTGCTATTCAGGACTCCAAATGCCTTCTGCGCCTGACTTGTGGATCAAAGTCGTCCTTCTCGTTCTGCATTTCAAGAAAATGGATGGATGCCAACCCTCAAAATCCCTATGACGTTACTTATCTTATTATAATATATTTATAACATATTTCTTGATTATGATAAATAAAACATTTGTTTATGATTAACTTAATTTTACCGTATAGCTTAATATTCAGCAGTGGGTGTTTTATGGGGATTATGCTTGGGCTTATCCCCCAAACCGAATCCGAAAGCACTTAACTCTCATTTTCGATGGCCGCTAATTAAGGTCACTGCTCTCTCTCTCTCTCTCTCTCTCTCTCTCTCTCTCTCTCTCTCACTCTAACCGCCCCCTTTTGGTACTTTGCCTTGAATGGGCTTTTCTAGGCTAATTAGGAAAAGTCTCAGGCCCAGTTCCAGTCGCAGAAAAGTCGCATCAAATGCGACTGGCATACGAAATACGAATTTCCCAGCGAGAAAAAATGGAAAAACACTTGCCTCTAATGCGTTGTGTGTGTGTGGGTGGATGTGGATGGATGTGGGTGGGATGTCGGGGCAATCTGCTGGGTGGCTTTGGGCGCATTGTTTCGCCCAACGACCCGGACAATTTCCGCTCGTAAAAGTGGTCCTCTGGTCTGGGTCCTGGGTCCTTTTCGGCTCCTGGCCACTGTAATTAATACCAAAATAATTGTATTTGGATAACACAAACGTAATCAAGATTAATTGAGTAACAGCAGGTAGTTTGCATAATTAGAGCGCAGACAGTGGACTCCCCGTCGCTGTCCTTGCCTCGTCCTGTGTCCCCCCCTGCCAACCCCCAAAAAACATAATTTGCAATTTCAACTGTCTGCCGGTGGGTCCTACAACCACCACCACCACCACCACTAGCCAGACAGTCTGGCCTGTTTCGCCCATGGCTCATCGGTTGGCAGGATCAGGTCCTGTATCCAGGACATCCTTAGCCCACGAGCGGTGGTTTCTCTTTGAAATTAAATGCCTTTTTTGGTTGAAAATTGTGCAGTGCTGGTAAATTTGTATGGAATTACCAATTAATTGTTATTCTTAAGGAAGATTTTTATTTGCGTGTCAGGATATCAGCTTGATCCTGACTATATAAGCCATCTTCTCTCTCACTCTCTTTTTGCTGCTGAATCTTAAGTAATTTACTTCCTAAGTAGCTTCAAGTTAAAGGTCATAATTGCCTGCTTCCAATGTGAGTTCCTTACAAAAGTAAATCGACCCAACGAAGTCCTGCTAGTGCAGGTTTGTGCAAAAAAATAAATTCGTATGCTTTGAAATTAATTTCCCTGCATATTTTTGGGCTTACCCGGAGATACCTTGGGTTCTGTTATTTCCGTTTCCCGTTCCCGTGTGAGCTCAACCCTTGACAGAACTCAAGTATCGTACTGATTGGGTTTGGCCTTGTCCCTGTACCAGCTTTTGTGGGCATTGTTAAGTGCAGCAACCCGTTCGTTTCGCAAATTAGCAGCTCAGTTCGCTTCTGATTGAGTTTGCAATCGATTCGCCCCCTGCATTGTTGCCGTTATGCTAAAACGTCGCTGCCAGCTGAAGTTGACGGCAAAGCACATCATAATTTTCCATCGATTGGGAATTTTCTAATGTCGTTATATGGCGAATCGGGACCAGGCCGGGCCCCGTCAGCCTCCTCCCCTGGCGAATCGCTTTCTGTTTGTTGCTTTATCAGTTTGTACAATTTCTATGTCAACTCGTGTTGGCTCTTCTTTTTTGTGTTCTTATTTTTTGTTGTCCTCACTTTTTGGCACACACTCACCAAACGCCCACAATTCCAGCTTGTTGTACCACTTTTGTTTAGCCAGGCTTTTCCACACTCACACTCAGGAACACACACACCACACACATACATGCAATCGTTGTTGCTCGACTGCACTTCCGGCCTTTTGGGCTGCACCGCCATTGACTGTTCAACCATGCAGATGCATGCAGGCACATACAGGGTCACACTGAGACACACACAGGGTCACTCTAACACCCACACACACATGTACTTGCTCACCCATACTAACTCCTGCCTCATATATGTATGTACAATGCACACGCACACAGTATCAGGTTCGCTGGCATTTCCGGGCTTTATGCCAGGCAATGGACTCTGCCATCGGCTGAAAAAACCCCACCAACAGTGGAAAAATTATGGAAAACCAATGCAGATTAGTCAGAAATATGTATATTAAAAGCTGGGAATATAAAGTAAAAAATTAATTATAATTAATTTTAAGTACTTTAACTAATTTGTATGCAACTTAAATTGTTGAAGTTCTGTTTTTGTAGAACTTCTGCCAAGCATTGTTCAGCCTTTACCCTAAAGAGTGTTTTTAATCAACAAGTTTTAAGAAGCATTTACATGTTCATTATATATTTTCTATGAGATATTTATATATCCCACATATTTATATATCTTACATATTTATTTATCTTACGTACTTATATATATCATTTATTTATATATATAAGTTATATAAGTTAGTAACTATTTCCTTTAATCACTTTGATTTCCATACTTTTCAACGCCCAAAAGTGGGCCATCGTTTTTAGCTGAACCACTGTAACTGACATGCACTGTTGCCTTCGTGTTGTTGCCCTTTTCCCTGGATTTTTCCTGGTCTTTCCTTGCCTTTTATTTTTTTTTGAATTTTTTTCGGCTGATGATGATGGGTTGAGAGGTGAGTGGGGATCTGTCAGCTTGTTCGGCTTCAAGCCATTGAAAAGTTCTCAGTTGCAACTGCAAATTATGTTGCCTGGTGTGTTGTTGATTGTTGCTACTACTGTTGGTGTTGGTGTTGGTGTTGTTGGTGTCGTTGTAGTTGCTGCTGACAGTGCCTGATAATGGCATACAATGTTTATTTACTTGCTTTAACATTTTTGCTCCTGCTGTTCATTTTACTTTATTTTCCCATGCTGCACACATGCAGCGCTCTGACAATGAGACACTTGAGCATTTGGCGCCTGATTGCATGCCACACTCTTGTTGCAGTGCAGTGCATTGAGGAAAATGGGGTTTAAAAAAACCTTGGAATAGGGAAATTAAATCATACAATTTAATAATTTAATATAATTTATGTATCACTTGCAGTATTAAAGAAAATTTAGTCAATTTGTTGTTACGAGTGCATTAATTTTGATTGTTCTGATTCTATTTTCTGTTTTTTTTATTTAATCCCCCACTTTTTTGCTCAGTGTATTTGCAGATTGTGTTGCCATCTCTGTTTTCCACATGCAGTTTGTTTGCTTTTTCGACTTTGACTTAACTTATTTGTTGCTCTTCCTGTTCCTGTTGCTGCTGTTACTGTTACTGTTATTATTGTTGTTGCAAGTGTTGTAGTTGTTGCAGTTGTGTGACACACACACACACACACATACACTTGGCACACACGCACACTGCCCTGCGTCGACGCTGTAAAGTGTCGTGTTGGATTTGCGTAATTTATGCTCTATTTGCCTTTCGGCTTCATTTCACTTTTTGCCGCTGCTCCTGCCACTTTTCCCAGCCAAGTATCCACAGCATTTTCCATTTCCATTTGCCCGCCCACAGAGGGCGGCATGTCCCTTGCAGGACACACTAAGCTGCGTGGGCTTTTGGCGTGTCACTAAGCCGGCTGTTGACGACAAACCGTAGCCCCTGCCAGTGAGGATCGGGTATTTTGGTTTCTGGTAACTCATTTTTTAGGGAAATATTTTTAGAAATTTTTAGCTAGCTCATTTAAAATTAGGAAATAGTATATTTCATGCATTTATTTAAGGGACATTAAAAGGTATTTAATTAGATGTGTTTCTTCATCTTTATATTTCAAATATAGATTTCCTTTGACTCTCTACATTTTTCCTGTAAAAACGAACCCACAATAATATGGTTATATATTTTATTTTATTATTTATTAAATACTATTTTAGCTACCAACACCTGGCACTAGACCTGACCCCCAAAGGCGTAGCGCATCCAGTTGGATTCGTTGCCCAGCAGGTATCCTTCCACCTGCTTGGCAGGGACTCGGCTTCATTATTTTTATAGCATTGCTCAATATATATATATATATATATATATATGTATGAGAACTCAATAAATTCTGGCTGGCACAGTGCGGCAGAACATTTTCAACAGGCGATTAGTTTGCGAAAGGTGCCAGGAGAACTCCAGGACCTCTGCCTTCTTGCGCAACAGTTGAGTGGGTGGGTGGTTGGGTGGCTCTGCGGCTGGAGGTCGCCTCCCCCCCACACACAGCCTAATAGGTTTCGCACAGCACACACGTTGCAAATAAATCTAAATGCAACAGAGCCAGGAAACTTGGTGAAAAATCCTTTGGCAAATAAAATTTACATAGACCGAAGGCGAATGGAGGATATTTTTTTTTATTTTTCATTTTGATTCTCCGTTTTCCCTGGGCCCATGTGAATTTATTTGAAAATTTATTGAGTTTTCGTGTTAACCATGCATAATTAAGTTTTTCCGAGTGAAAAACTGGCTGGGCGTTACGTCTGGGCCCCCAATTTCTCTTCAGATTTCCCTCGTTTTTTGCTGCACTAAGGAAAGGGTATATATATTATTTATATATTTTATTTGCATATAAATAAAATGTTTTTCCTAGCCTTAAATATTATAATTATTTTAGACTCTCCTTTGGAGCTTTCTGTGTTTTTATTTTGTCAAGATTAAATATATTTTCCTCAGTAAAAACGAACTTTTCCAGTGTATCCTTCAGTGTTTTTTTTCCTGTTTGGGATCCGACTTTGAGCTTGTGTTGTGGGCAGGTCCTTGAAGATAGGCTTTCGGCTTTATTTACGAGCCAAGTGCATGACTTTATCCAACCTCCAGGACCCAGGAAAATTGTTGTTTATGCGTTCAGTTGGAAGGGGGGGAGGTACGGTGGCAGGGGGCTCGTGGGCGGCAATGGAAATCAAGTTATCCCGGCTGACTGGCCCTGGAATTATTATTCCTGATTGCATTTATTTGCTTTATTTCGTTCGCCGGCAAGTTCATCTATAATGCATGCATGTCCTGTCTCCGGCCCCGCCTTCATCTTCGTCCTTTTTTGTTGCTTAAGTGAAATGCATAAAAATCAAATAATTTTCCTGTCTTTCCATTCGCTGCTCTCAGCCAAAGATGTTCACTTTTCTTCATATTTCTTGTATATCTTTTTTTTTTTAAATATAAATACACACTTTGTGCTGCTGTCTGCGAGAGGGCACTAGAAATGTTGAAAGTAATTTCCTCGACTATAGTTGATAGTCCCGCTGCTCCTGCCTCAGTTTCAGTTCAGTTTCTGTTCCTGTTTCCTGCTCCTTGCAAGGCGGCGGCAGCCTTAAACTATGCAACACATTTCCTTCAAGTAGCTTACAGGGCAATACACAGAGAGAAAAGTAAGCAGTGAAGAGAAGGTCTAATAATGCATTTAAAATATTATAACATTTTATATTTATTTGTATTGTATTGATCATTTTTAAGCAGATTATACTTAAGTTTATAAGTCACAAATTATGCACACTAGTAGCTTAAAGTTCGCATTGTTCCTAGGTGCAAACCTGTCCTGTTTCTGCAATGAAGGTAGAAGTGGGGAAGGCAAAGGTCCTGGCCTGGCCCATTGGCATGCAAGCCGATTTCAGCAGCAAAAGAGCACACACACAACACACACACTGGCACTGGGACTGGGACTCAGACCTAATAGAGTCGAAATTGAAGCTTAAGTTTCTTTTTTGGAAGCTGCAGCTTGCAAACGGGGTTCCCAAGGAGTCCGACAAAGGACTCTTCAAGTTCAAAGGCACTCGCATTGAAGCTGACTGAAGTCCTGCCTAAGCTATGGCTCCTGATGGAGAGTGCAATATGTTGCAGTTTGCCATAAAATAAAGAATTTTGTTACGATTTTTATTAAAGAATGAAATAAATGTATATAATATATAATAATATAGATAAGGAATGTCTTACTAGAAAATATAAACAAATAATATTAATATTTTAAAGAGAAACCTTTAATAAGCTACAATTTAAATAAAGCTAAAACTGTTAAAGGGTTTTTTGATCATAACTTGGCTTAAACTCAACCCAAACTCTGGTTTGGTTTTTTCTTCTTAGTTTTTACAGGAGAACTTTTCTGCATTCAAAACTCGACAACTCATTTTTTGGCAAATTTTTTACCATTTTTACGATGAAACCCCTTTCATTTATTTTTATAAAAAAATTGATACATTTTTGGTTTAAAATCGCGGACACCTTAAGGAAAAGAAGAAAGTAATTATGCAACTGAAAAACCCTTGTCTTTTTTTCAGTTAAAATTAACATTGAAGAGGAAGTTTCTATATTTCTAATTGAAAATATAGAATCAAGTTAAATGTTCAATTTTCTTTAAAGTCCTTAGACCAACGAGCAGTACGCAGTCTTGGATATTTTGTCAATTTGACAAACTATGAGTACCAACAACTGATAATTGAGTGGTACCACAAAAAATAAATATATATATATGTAAATTGAATGAAATAAATATTGAAATGGGAAGACATCCTGTCTGAATCTGAATAAGAATCTGAATCTGAAGCCGACTCCTTCGTCTGCTTCTTTTGTGCCCTGCTCAATTTTGCTATTGGCATTCGCCATTCATTTGCCTTGTTCGGTTTATTTTATTTTGGCATTCGAACCATTTCCCTGGCCCGAATGACATTTCCCATTAAGTGGCCCTTTGTGGGCTCATTTAGTGATTTTCCCCGGCTCTTGTTTGGCTTTTCCTTCTTCTCCCCTTATTGAAATTCAAAACTACAAAAACATGGCCTGTCGAATTCCACAAACTATTTTTGTTTTTAGCTTTATTTTCCCCTTTCCTTTGTCGTTGGAGTTTTCATTTTCATTTTCATTTTCGTTTCCTTTTTCATTTTTATTTGTATATTTATTTTATTTTGCTGGCTCTCGACTTGAGGTTGGCATAATTTTGCATCATTTGGGTGGAGGCTTGGGTTTGTCACACGGCCAAATCGAAATGTTATTTATATGCCGTACGTGAGCCTCCTGCGAGCACTTCCGGTGGTTGCCAAGGGGCTCCAGCTCTGTCTCTGACTCTGACTTTGGCACTCCTGTTTCCTTCGCCTTCTCCCCCGCCGAAGTCCCGATGATGATGACGACAAATGCGAGTGGGAATGGCGACAACGTGCAGGGCTTATCGGTGCCATGGCAAAGGCTACGGCTGGCTCTCTGCTGGGCCACTCAGGGGTTAAGGTTCCTGGGGGGTAAGTCTTTTGTTTGTGATAAGATTTTTACGTGTCTACAAATTGGCCAGCGGCTGCCATGGCATTTCTCCTTCAGTTATTGTTTTTTTTGTTGAGCTGAAAAGGCAGAAAGGCAATAGAGTTTCGTGTAGAAGTTGAGAATTTAATTAAACACCTTCTAGGACTTGGGGGTTTTTTGGGGCTTTGGTAACTACTATTATGCACTTGACTGCCCTTGAGAGTCACTCAGAGTCTGTCGTCTGGTCTGGTCGCTGTTGATAAGTGCGAAATGGCAGCCAGAGTGTGTCCCTGCAATTACGAATGGCTTAGAGTGTTGAGGAAGTCACAACAGTCACTCATTTGCACTCAGAAAAAGAGTCATTCATTCATTTGGAATAATTAAAAAATGTTTAAAATTCCTAGTTTTATAAGAGATAAATTTTAGGTATATTTCTTCTTAATATAACAAAGACTTTCCAAGATTCTGTTGCATATTTCTGGCCTAAAATTCTCCCAGTGCCCTGGTCTAAAGCCGTGAAAGCCTCTTTTCAATTGCAGCCCATATGACGGGCTGCGATTAGGTAGGGCCACTGGCTTAAGAGAATGCAGCCAGGACTCTTTACCATTCACCTCCTGCCTCTTCTTAGCGTAGAGCCAGCTAAACAGGAGTCACCAAATTCAGCCTGTCACTGAGCTCCACAAATATCCCCACAAGTGGTGGCAAGTATTATCCCAAAAGGTAGTCTTTAAAGAAGCCAAGGATTCAAGGATTTGTTGGTCCTAGCTAATAAAAAGCCTCAAGTTATCGTTGCACCGCCTGTTCAGGTGCGGAAAGGTCCTTTTCTTTTTTCTTTTTTGACAGCGCCGCAGTGGAAGGCTGCTGTGCGCCACTTTCCGGTAAGTTTTCCGCTTTTCACTTTTCCTTCTGCCGCAATGTTTGAGCTTTTTGAGTGCATAATAAATATGCAAAGTTTGTGGTTTCTTAGGGGAGTGTGTGTGTGTGTGTGGGTGCAGCAGCCAACTGCAGGCTGCAGTTTGGTGCTAATCAATGCGCCAAAATCAAGAGTAAACAAGGACCCCAGGACCTGGGCGGGCCGAGCTCTACTTTGGGCGAATATTTTGAGGGGTTGAGTGGTTAAGGGGAACGGAGCCCGAGCACGCTGCCATTTCTATTTCTATTTTCCAGCTTGCACTTCATCGTCAACGGGCCATCAATGGCAACGTGTCGCATTACTCAACATGGCTACGTGACTTAAATGCCATGGCGCCGCCACGCTGCCATTTTGCGGTGAGGCCTTCAACGCCCCTCTACCACACTCTCCTAGCTCCCCTTCCTCCCTCCCCTTCCTCCCTCTCATTCCTCCCCCACCTGCCTTATGCCACAGCCCTTTGTCAGTATGTCCTCCAAGACATAAAAACCCGCTCTCCCCCACGCCGCATTACGTAATGAATGTAAGAGCTCCGCGACTGATTATGCCCACAAATAATAATAAATAAATAATAACAAATACAGGGAATAGAGTACAAATAAAAAAAAACGATAAGATCAGGCGAAAAGTATGACCAGGAAAGTGTATTTTCTTACAGGAATTTAAAAATTTGGCGGAAATTTATTTACTTTTCTTTAAATTACCTAAAATACTTTATTATTATTTAAAAATAGTTATAAATTAGAAACAAAATATATATTACTTATGGAAATCACTCGCTTATAGGATGCTTTTAAAAAGAACGTAAATATATGCATTTAAGAACTTTAATAGACATTTATTTGTATTTTTCTTTAAATATATATACATTAGGTATATAATAAAAAAGCTATTATTTTTATATGAAAATTTATATGTATATATATATATATATATACAGGCACGTGACCAAAAGAGCATTGAAATAAAAACTAATTGTAATTAAATTCAAATTATGGCAAAACTTCAAAAAGGGATGTGAGCGTGATAAGGATCAACACGATATTTTTCTCAAAATAATATCAAATTATTAGACGAATATTAAATATTTAAGAGTATAATATATATTATTTTTATTGCTAAATATACAATTTTAGGGATAAGGTTTTATAGATGGTTTAAAGGGTAGAAAAAGCGAACGTTTTTGGGTAAACTAAATCAAATTTATGAAAACATTATTTTGTGGAGAATTCATTTAATGTATTGTGTTTTATTTTATTTACTTGCTACATTTATTTATTAATTTGTGCTATAATATATTTATTAATTTATTTATGGTATGCCAAGTGCAACAATATTATTTCTTATGAACTCTTCTTTTTGTATCTAAAACTAGTAACCAAAAACTAGTGTGCAAAATAAAAGCTAGAAAATAAAAATTTATACACTCTTCCAATGCGAACAATCAGGCCAAGACAAAATCAATAAGCTAACATTTTTTCTCAAATATTCCGACTTAAGTTTAAGGCTTTTCCAGTTGAGCTTTAACTGAGTTTTCCCAGTAAAACCGCTTCTGTTTTGAGCCAAGAGGAGTCAAGTACGTTTGCCATCTCTAAGCCAATTTCTCCGGCACTCCTCCGCTTGGCCGTCGCAACTTTCGCACAATTTCCATTGCACACTTTTCGGCTTGACACACGCAGCTGTTGCTCGAGAGCCCCGCTGCCGGAAAATGGAAAAGTGGGAGAGGCAGCAGCATGACTATGAGACAGTTTGCTCGGTTTGCTCCTATAACTAATCTCGTTTATCACGATTGTCGTCGTGTCACGCTCGCGTCATTTGACCCAAACACAGGCGCACAGGCGGCAATCTCTCTCGAGTTGGCTCACACGTACAGAGGGATGCTTTTACCCGATTTTCCTACAACACCATTCCCATTCCCTCACTATACCCCAACACCCCCTCAATGCCGCGTTAACCAAGTCTAGCTGCGAGCTGCAGTTCTGTGTTGACCATGTGCGACTTGGGCCACGTTCATTGTCATTGTCAACATCTTGTGGCCAAAGGCGACACGTAGTTTCCACGCACACACACACACTTGCTTCTCTGACTCCTCCGGCTCCTAGATTTTCCTGGGCTTTACTCTCCACCACCTTTCCGGGCCGCCCTTTTGGGCCACTCTAACCGCAATTTGCATTGGCCGCTGTCAAACGCAGCCAGGCAACTGCCAATTTATGAATGGCGACCCTTGACCCCTGCAGCCAGCGTCCAGCATCCCCCCAGCGTTTGTTGTGCAATATTTTATACACATTTTTTGAGCACAATAAAAATTGAATTAAATATAAATCAAGGGCTCCCGCCAGCCGCTGACCAAACAATAAGCAAAAGAAATCGCAAGGTTAAAAAAAGGGCTAGGGGTACCGCTCAAGTAGGAAATATAAAAGTTTTTAATACCCTCCTCCCCAATATTATATATAAAATATAATATATATTTATATATATTTATTATTTTCTAATTACAAGCTAAGATTTGCCTTTAAAAAATATATGTTACTAAATATTTAACTAAAAATGCAATTTCCCTTGTACTTTGATGGCGAGTTTGAACTAGGGAGGGCAGAAAATGTCGAATTATTGATAATGAATCGGTATGTAAATCGATTTTATTGTATTGTGCCGATAAGTCGATGCCTAAAAGTATCGGATACTAGACTTGGCCTAAACTTTTATTGTTGTAAATGATTAGCAATATAAACAAGTTATAAACACTTAAGTTTAAAGGTTTTTTTATATGTAGAAATTGAAAAATTCATATTATGTATTAAATATATTATTGTTTTAGTATATTTCATTAATCTAGAACTTTTTTTTAACGTTATGTATATATAACAAATATTTTATATATTATTTTTTTAGGTTAAATGTGATTATTTTCAATATTTAAAATATAGATAATTGCGATATGATATTTGTTTCGGACTTGACACAGCTCCCTAGCTTGAACTGTCCATCTTAGTAGCTATAAAAAGTAAGAATTAATTAACCATACAAAATAAATACAGAATCTCAATTATTCTGTCAGGGGATATACAATTCCAACCCACAACTTATCCCCTGAAACCCCTCGATATAGCTTGTTAGTTGCTTGATTTAAGTGGGTCATATGGCCCCAGGCTCCTTTTGGCCGCAGCTGTACATATTTTATAGGACTGCAAGAGAGGCGGTGGAACAAGTTTTACCCGAAAACTATTATAATGGCGGCAGTGCCAGTGAGGGAATTCGACGATAGTGCTGGGGTTTTTAGGGCCTTGCAAAGTTTTCAACTTTTCGCAACCGCAAAAATTTGCCACATGGTTTTGCACACGGTTGTCTCTCTGTCTGTATAAGTGTGTGTATAAGTGTGTGTGGGCGGGGGTACGGTTGACCATGCCACGCCTACCGGCTGCATTCTACGCCTTCCGGTTCGGTGCGACTCTTCAAATTGGCCACAAAAACCCAAAAAGTGCCAAAAACGTTTGCTGGCAGGCAACAAAAAGCGACGAAATGCAGCGAAATTGTTGCCACTCGTTGAACAACTGCCACGCCCCACTGACTCCATCCACGCCCCCCAATTCCGCCCACTTATCGCCGCTGCAGCAGCAGAGCGGTGAGTGCTCTCTCTCTCCTTTTTATTGAACAGGCGACAAAAAACTACGAAAGCAATTGCTTTTTATCTCTTTTGTTCCGGGAGGTAGGGGGAATCCTGACCCCAAAGTTCGACAGGGGAATGTTCTGGGAATTGAATTCAAAAGTTTATTCTACAATTTATTTATTAATAAATAAGGCTAGTTTAGGGGAAAATTTCTATGAGATTTCGAAGGAAAACTTGAACAGAATTGATTTTGAAATGATTTTCTAGTCAAAGTAATTTTTGAAAAAATATAAAGGCATACTTTTCGGCTTGAGAGATTTTAAATCTCTTGTTTGTTTTTACTTTCCATTTTATTGTTTTTAGTTTAGATTTCCTTTAATATCCAATTTACAAAGGTTTTTTATGGGTAAAGATATTTTATAAAAATTGAATTAGCCCATAAAAATAAATAATAAATAACAAATAATTCATATTAAATATAAATTTACTTAAATATTAAAACAAGGGAAAAAATATCTAAAACTATTTATTTATAACTTTATTTTGTAGAAACTTTAAAATGTAAAGTCTGCTACGTATACGTTATATTATTTTTTGTGCTCATCCTTTTCACTCAGATTTTTTTCAGACTCTTTCCTTTGATGAGAGGTCAGAAATAATCGAATAATCGATATATCCGCACCCAGAACACTTTGGTTCTTCGTGTGTGTGTGCAGCTGTGTGTGCTGGTGTGCGTCGGTGAGCTCACATGCACCGGCTGCACTGCAAATGCGTTTCAATGAGCAGCTGCACAGCAACAAAAAAATGGGGTTTACATTTAAAAAAAAAACTTACAAATATTTGTAAGTCTCTTTTAATTCTAATAATTGCTAAATATATTATTATATAAATAATTATATTTTAAATAATGTATGCAAAAACAAAAGCAAACCAATAAGTATTCTAAGATAGCAAAGAGATTTCTTAGGAATTTTTATGCATAACTCGAGTTATATTTTCATTTAAATTTCTCTAATAATTATACTACAATTTATATATTTGTGGTCACATTTTCTCTCAGTGCTCCACTGTAACTGCAAAAAAAAGGGGCAAGCCAAGCGAGAGTCTGCAGCCAGAGCTTTGTATAAAAGTCATATCCATTGCGTGTTTTTGTCGCGTTTTTTCAAGCGTGCTGTAATTTTTTTATGTCCTCAGTGAATCTGCGCGCCCCACCAAAAAACCCCCTCAACCAGCGTGTGTGTGTGTTGTGTGTGGCTAGACGCATAAATATTCTGATTTGGCAAAAATTATATGCCCGTACGTGCAGCGGGGGAAACAGGCTCAATAAGGCTGCTAGTCGGTCTGGCAGGACTCGCAGGACTCACAGGACAACTTCAAGCTGTAGCTGTAGCTGTAGCTCGCCCGCTGCTTTATGACAGCGCATAATTTACAAATGGGCCAAAAGCCTGTTGCATAAATTTCGAACAACAACAGAAAGTCGCCATTTGTCCGCGGCCAGTCCTTGAAGTCCTGAGTCCTGGCACGGACTTTAAGCCAGTTCCTGTGTAGCATTTTGGATTCATTTGCATGTTTGGCAGCGTCTCCCCCTTTTGCCACTGTCCCCCCATTCCACGTTGTCGTCTTATCGCCGTCCTGACGTCTTTCCCCATTTTTGGCCAGTGGGGTGGTGGCGTTGGCTAACAGCAGCACCTTTATCTTTCAGCCAGGCCCAAAAATGATATACGAGCCGGAGTTTGGCTCCATTTGAATGCCCCAAATAGACCTTCGCTGGGGGTTTATCAATAGCCGATAAAATAAGTTGTTCAAGTTTTAATAAGGAAGGG
Organism: Drosophila nikananu; assembly: GCA_008042635.1. Classification (NCBI taxonomy): domain Eukaryota; kingdom Metazoa; phylum Arthropoda; class Insecta; order Diptera; family Drosophilidae; genus Drosophila; species Drosophila nikananu. The sequence continues at coordinate 3,717 of VNJV01017712.1, read as the reverse complement.
AAATGAATAGTTTATTTTGCCCATTTGATAAGCAATTGAAAACTAGAATAGTTTGTAAAGAATTTATGAATAAGGAGACAGTTTTGAGTTGGGTTTGCTAATTAATTGTATTAAAATAACTTATTTTATCCTATACATTAATTAAATGGAGCGTTTCTTGGCTGACAATAAATACTTAAAATATATTTCAAAAATATAAGTTCATTTATAATATGTCGAAATTATGTTTAATATTTTTAAATTTTTTTTATTCATTATATTTTAGTTATAAAACACACAAGAAACATTTCAGGCATTATTTTAAGCTAGTATTATCGGCTGTTCTCTAAGTAAAATGTTAACAGTGCGTATGAGTGATGTGTTTAACTCAATATAAAATATTTGGAACTTAAAAATGATAAGATGATTATATTATATACATTATATAAAGTATTTATATTATTTTTGTATACATTATATTTATTGTATTTTATTATATACCTATGTATTTTATTTATTATGATGATTTTGAGTGGCCTATTTTGGTTATTTCTATAGGTCAGCACGGCGCATAAGTATGGTGATTTTCCCCAAACAAAAAAACTATTATTTTGCTTATAATATTTACAATTTATTTTAATTTTTTATTTATATTTATGTTTATTTATATTTATGTTCATTATATTTACTACAATTCTTATATGTATTTTGAGTTCTTTATTTAAGTCATACCACAAGTAAAATCGTTAACACTGCGTATGAGTGATATTTTTTCTACAATAATATTGCTTTAGTTTAAATTATTATTATTATTTTTATAGTTCAAGTGCAACAAGGCCCTTGTAATAATATAATTCAAGTGTAAATCAAGTTCAATTTGAAAGTAATTACATTTTAAAATCGTTTTTAAGTTGGTTTAGTAGACCATTTTCCCCACCGATTCACTTTTAATCGATTTTCAGCTGGCTTTTGGGCTTCTGGCTCGTCCTTTTTGTTCTCTAAGCGACCCAAAATGTAAATTGTCGTAATCCTTAATATTTGATTGTCGCTGGTCCCGGAGCCCTAGATTTCCAGATTCCCAGAGTGGCCGCCCGGTGCCTTTTGCCGCGGCGCCTGCTGCATTATTAATATAATTTTTTTAGATCTTCAAAGTTGCGCCAAAGATTTTCTATTTCCCAGTATCCCCTCCTCCACCCCCAGTTACCCCGTCGCTTGTCTGTGATTTATTTGGCTCGATGATTTATGTCGGTCGAGCGAGTCGCTGTCCCTTTTTTTTTTTTTTTGGTTTGTGTTTTGTCTCCTTCTCGAGGGGTCAAAGGCTGCGAGGGCCGCCTAGCAAGTCCTGGGGTTAGCTTAATATTTACAACTTAAGAGGGGAATATTTTGTGTAATCCTGTGTGAAGTTTAGGGGTAACAACAACAAATTAAAGGGATAAATGTACAATTTTATAAATTGCAAATCTAAGCTAGGTGGCAGGGAGTACTTGAAGATGATTTCAGACAAACAGATACTTCTTGGTGTAATTCTTAATCTTTATTTATAATTGATATGAAACTAATTATAATGCGAGTATTTTATAAGTGTGTTTTTTATTTTTTTGTGCCGCTTCTTGTGGCGCTTTTTAATGGGTTAAATAACCTTTTAGAAGCAATCTCAATGCGATGCCGGGTCGTTGGCTCGCAACAAAAGAGACAGCAGCAGGCACAGGCGTCACGAGGGGGTGGGGACTGCCACTTGCGCGTGTCAGCGTCAGTTACAAAAGTCCCCCCACCACCCACTTGCTCACCACCGCTTAACACACACACACACACACACACACACACACACACACACAGAGACACACACCACCCCCCTTGAGCCTGGCCGCCTAGGTTGTGTCTGCGCTTCCGCCATTGTCGCGCTTATCAACAGCATAATTTGTCTTGGCGTGTGGCGCAGTCACTCTGAGCAACACTGCCAGAAATTAGGCAGTGGATAGATACAAATTTTGTATATAAAAACTACATAAATAAAAGTAATTAAATCTTGAGAAAATTATTCAAAAACTACATAAATAAGAGTAATAAAATTGAAGGATATTAAAGAAATTCAAAAACTCATTGAATTTCAAGAAAATGATTAAGTAACTAACTAAATTTGAAGAAGATTTATAAAAACTATATAAATTAAAGTAAATGTCAAGATAATTATAATAAAAAAACTAATATAATTTCAAGAAAATTATTAAATAACTAAATAAATCCCGTGAAAATGATTGAAAAACTCTGTAAATTAAAGTTAATATCAAGAAAATGATCATATAAATTAAATTAAATAACTATCAAGAAAATGCTTTAAAAACTATTTAATAAAACAAATTAAATCTCAAGGATATGCTTAACAAACTATGTAAATTAAAGCAAAAAAAGGTCAGCAAAATGCTTAAAAAACTATATAAATAAAACCTATTAAATCTCACGAAAATGCTTAAGAAACTTTGTAAATTCAACTAATTAAATGGAAACTGGCTTAACTGGTTAAAGACATATAAATATGTGTTAACTATGACCTCCTCTTATTTGTGCAGTGTAACCCTTTACCGCTGCACTCTGGCTGTGCCCCCTGTCCCCGCTTCCGGCTGGTCTTGCCCCCGAATTGTTGTCTTTCTCACGCTTCTGCTGCGCCCCAAACTGAGTTTTCCCCATACGCTCCAGCGGTAGCAATGTCATGTCTAAGGCAGCTTCCCATTCAGCGCCATCTCCCTGGCTCTTGGCCATGAATTTGAGCCAATCCCATCCCCATGCCATCTCCCCGCCGGCGGGGCCACTGTGTGTCTCCACATTACATACGCAAATTGGCAGCTTGCTGGTTTTTGTTAGTTTCAGTTGGCCAAAGCAATTGCGACTTCTTTCCCGACACTTTTGATGGGTTTATGTGGGATGTGGGAAGTGCACCCCGGAGCCGGGGTTGTGTGGCATAATCTTGCATACAGACAGGCGGCAGGCTTCCCCTCCGCTTCATGTGGGTCTATCCTGGATCCTGTATCCTGTATCCTGTATTCTGTATCCCCTATTCCCGCCACTTACAAGCATAATCTAAACAAATTGATTGAGTTGTCGCGAGCCAAGCGGGTTTCGGGACAAACTTGTGGGGCAAGCGGCTTCAGTTTGGCAAAAAGGCAAGGATTCAAGGTTTTGCTGATTAAGTTAGGAACCACTTATATTATTTTATAAAGTAGATTTTCACAATTTATTTTTTATTTGCGTCTCTTAAGGTTTAAATTTAAATGAATAGAAGGCTATGGTTTAAAATGTATATTTTTGTAGGTTAAGATCTATACGTCTACGTAATATGTTGGGCAATGTTGTCCAAGGTTCGTAAATAATTGGTGTTTGAAAATTACTTTTCTCCAGTATTGGAGAATATCTTAAGCGCTTTTACATTCTTTCCTTTTCACTATTGGTATTGGTTACTTTCAGTATTGGTTAATATCTCCAGTGTTGGGCAATGCTGTTTGTCTTCTTACTCTCTGTTTCATACCCCTTTTTCCTGGATTTTTCTCATTCCCTCTTTCTTCTTTTCTCTCTCTTATTTCCTTTCTCTCTCTCTCTCTCTCTCGCACTTTCTATCTTATTCTCTCTTTATATGTCTCTCTCTCATTCTCTTCTTCTATTTCTCTCTCTCTCTCTCTCTCTCTCTCTCTCTCTCTCTCTGTCTATTTCTTTCTCCCTCTTTCTCTGTCTTTCTCTTTCTCAATT
>VNJV01017702.1:0-11979 GCA_008042635.1 Drosophila nikananu | reverse complement strand
GACTGTATGAGGCAGTTGTGGACACTGAAATGTCGGGGGTTGTGGACACCCAATTTTTTTTTGACAAATCGTAAAATATCGCCGTTGATGTCAACATAAATGATTTTTATAGTAATAACATTATTAACCATGAATTATAGGGCGAGGTAAATAAGTAAATATATTTTAATAATGTTTTTATAATTTGTTTCGATGTTTTTAGTCATGTCGCTCAAGAAAAATTCGAAGTTTTAACAGTTTTGAAGCAGAAGGCTGACGAACGTGCATCGAAAAAAGCGGCTTAAACGACCAAGGAGTTGGCAAAACTCAAAAAGCTTGCCAAGGAATTTTCAACGGCAACGGAAGCCGGAAAACTATCTAAGCTAAAACACCGGCAAAACGTGTCAAACTATCTAATCCTTCCAAGAAGCAGAAGTCGTCGGACGAGGAAGGACTTTTGCATCATTTGCATAAAGATGTTGCCAAAAAAATTGACAGCCTCCAACACCGTTCACTGCAATGAATGTGATCTTGAATGTGATCGGCCAGAGCACTTCAAGTGCGCTGACATGCCTACCAGCTATTTCACATGCGCGAATTGTGATTCTGATTCCGAATGATGTAATGCATAGTATCCTTTTTTTGCTTTTCAAATAAATAAACTTCCATTTTTCCTTCATTCGGTTGCGTTTAACTTGATACTTTCCTAATTTTAGCACATTCTAAAAAGGTGTCCACAACCCCCCTTAAAATTTGAAAGTGGCAAAAACGACTATTTTACAAAAACTTAAAACTTTTTCTTTCAGTGATAGTTAGCTAAGGTCTTTAGCTTTCCATTGATATGCACATGTCCGCATAATACGCTTCAGTTAAAAAGATATCAGTGATTTAAAAAGTCGTGTGCACAACTGTCACCTTTCCCCTACACAAAAAAATATTTATTTGGTTTTATTTTATTTTTTGTTTTACTTATTTAAGAGTAAAAGTTTGTTTAAATTAAATTTTTTTTTTGTATAGAATTTATTGTTTGTTTTAACTGCTAATTGCCATTGGACTTAATGGTTTTAGTTTTAGTTCCACTTCCACTTTGTTTTTTGGACAACCGAATTGGAATTATGATCCAAGTTGAAGGGATTTCGCGTATTTATGTTGGGAAATTTCACGAGAACTGAATTATTAAATTTAATTTATTTTCCACTCGAGGTTCTTTTTTTCGGATACTTTTTGTATCCTACCGACTGTGAAAGTGAAATGTTTATTATTATTCTGAGTCAAACAAATGTCCCGTCTCGCTGGACTAATGATATGTGTTTGTGTAAAAAATTGGGAGAGCGGCATCGCTTAATGGTATGTGTTTATGTAGCGGAGAGCTGCATCGCGTACTCCGGGTGCAGGTGTTCACAGATCGTGGGATCTGATTATTCAGCAAATTCCCATTGTAATGTGAACATGTCCCTATATATCTACCATAGGTGTGGATGATGGCTTTCTCTCTTCCAAGTGAACGGACGTGTTTTTTTCTTGCGCTCTCGTTTTGTGTTAATTTTTTGATTAAAAAAATCGGGGTTTTACTAAAATTTTCTATATTGTGATTATTAAAGTTCCCGTTCACGTCGTGTGCATGCAGCTATTCTGTTTTGTGTAATTAATTGCTATTATTTTCGCAATTTAGTTGTGCTGCCGGTGTTTGCTTTGCATTTTTTGTATTCCTCTTTGTGCCTTCCCCGTTTAGTTAGCGCAGTCGCGACACCTAAACGTTAAGCTCGCTGCCACGCTCACCCGCTTACCCGCTCTCTCGTTCTCCATCTCTTTCAGTGCAGCTGCACTTTTCTTATCTATATTCTTAAAAGTACAGTGGTAAGTCCCCATAATTTGAGCTATTGTCTGTGCAGGTAAAACCTGTAAAAATAATATTATTACTTCCGCTGATCTTACAATCGGCTGCTGGCTGTGCGATAACTTATTGCACGCCAAGTGCGCTGGTTTTGCAGGACGGGCGGTAAATTATATTAAAAAGAACATCGGCTTACGTTACTGCTATGCGGCCTGTCGCGAGGTTGAATGAGAAATGTCGTCTTTTATGCGGCAGTCCAGGGGCGGTTTTAAGGAAATATTATTGAGTTTTCGTAAAACTCAAGATATGTTCTTGGCGCTAGAGACTAGAGGAATCTCTAAGTTGTCGGCCATTCCAAAACTTTTCGAGAAAATCATAACGCCTCATTTGCAGCACCTATGCAGATCGATTATTTCTCCATGTCAGCATGGATTTTTAAAGCAAAGATCAACGACAACCAATCTTTTGGAGCTCACTTCCTTCATAGTTAAGGGCTTCCATAAAAACTTTCAGACAGACGTAATCTATACTGATTTCAGTAAAGCATTTGACTCTGTTAACCACTCTCTCCTTGTTCGGAAACTCTATCTAATGGGATTTCCGGTTGATCTTTTTAGTTGGATCTCAAGTTATCTGAATGGCAGAACGCAAAAGGTCCTCTTTAAAAATTCTTTATCCAATGTTCTTAGGGTTACTTCTGGCGTCCCGCAAGGGAGCCATTTGGGTCCCCTGTTGTTTACATTATTTATTACTGAACTGATGGATCGCTGCTGCTGTCCTGGCTGCCGCTAACCAGCGCGTCAGGCGGCAGCTCCTCTAGTTTAACGACGTAGAGCGTACGCAGGGTGGTCGGCATTTGTTTGGGTTGTCACCCAAATTGTAGAAACAAAGATTTTCCGGTGCTGCTGAAGTCTGTTGACCGGAATTGTCCGCTGGTCTGGCGCCACGAGATGAACTGCGTGATCGGTTGCGTGCTTGGATGCGCTTGACATCCTTTTTCAATGCCGTGACATCTTGAATGACCGAACGTAAATTGTCGGAAAGTTCTTTCAAAGGATCTGCAGGGGCAACTGCACAGATATCCGGATTTGCACAAGGAATAGCAGTTGGGAATGTGCCGATGGCAAAAGAGGCATTCGTGCTAACGGCTTCGAGCATTTTGTCGGCGATCTTCGCTAGCTGGTCCAAGTGCGTCTCATCCCATACGGTGAGTAGCGGACGAATGGAGGCTGGCATCTCAGTGAGGAATAGGTTGTGAATGATGCTTTCGCTGCCAGGATCCGGGACCAAGCGTCGCATATTAGCCAAAATTTCCGAAGGCTTTAATCCGGTGGCACCTCCTCCTTGAAGAAGTCGTCGCAGTTTTGATCCGGGCGATTCGGCGAACTTCTCCAGCAAGAGAGTTTTTATTGCTGCGTACTTGTTATCTGCCGGTGGACGAGAGACCAAATCCTCCACAGCCAAAACCACATCTTCCTCCAAATGCAGTGTATCCAAGTCGAACTTGTCAGTGTCGTCGACAATGTGGTGCAAACGGAATGATCGTTCCACTTGAGCAAACCACAGGTGCGGGTTGCTGTGTGTGAATTTTGGCAAATGAACGGTAACACGTGTGTGCGTGCGCGGCGACTCATCTCTGTTTGCAGGAACGTTTGTCCGAAGTGCCTCGAGCTGCTGTAGTTCTCAAATTTGACCGAAAAAGTCTGGGTTCGGGTCCGGCTAGCGGTGGAGAGATTCTCTTGATTGCTTTGGTCATCGAAATTTAGGCGTCTTCGTTGTAAATCTCGCTAATTGAAAAGGTTGTTGACTTGAGTCAACCTATGTGTGTGAGTGTGCGTGGATTTGAACTTCAAAATAGTACGAAAAATTGTTTTCAGATTTTCACACAATTCAAATCACGTCGGGGTCACCACTATGGCGATATTAGTTTCGCCATTTACTTCTAGCTAGCGTATATATTTGATTATAATACTTTATTATAATAAGGCACACACAATGCGCGCATATCAAGTTGTAACAGAGAATTACGCTTAGTTATACAGAGGATGACAGAGTTACCGTATCGCTTTTAAATCTAGTATTATTTCATACAAAAGCGCGCGAAGCCCCGTGTGGAGGCGCAAGATCCCGCAGCATCGCGCACGGCCGACCGGAAGACCGAGAGCCACGGGATCCCTGAAAACGACTGGGAGGTGGTCACGAAAAAGCCAAGGCCGGCGCGTCGCACACGTCCCGACGCCTTCATTGTGCAGGCACGAGGCATGTCCTATAGCGAAGTGGTCGCTATGGTGACAAGGAGGGACGAAAAGTTGCTCTCGGAGCTGGGCAGCTGCGTCTTCATGAATCGCCGTACCACCAATGGCAACCTGCTGCTCAAAGTGGCCAAAGACAGCGCAGAGAGCGCTGAGGCCATGGCGGAGAGCATCGAGATGGTGCTTGGAGAAGCAGCGTCGGTGCGCGCCACGATGGAAGACTCAAAGGTGGTCATCCTGGAGTTGCGCAACATCGACTCCATCGCCACGAAGGAGGATGTCTGCGCAGCCATCGCGGGGCAATTCAACATGGAACCGAAACGGATCAAGGTTCGAAGTATGCGCCGTGGGTACGCAGAGACCCAATCGGCGGTGATAAGCTTGCCGGTCCCCTTGGGCAAGGTTGTCGTCCACCATGGAGAAGTGCGGATCGGATGGACCATCTGCAGGATCCTGGAAAGGCCAGACCCACTGAGGTGGTTTGGTGCCTGGAACTGGGGCACATTGCGATCCACTGCAAGAGCCCTGTGGACAGGAGTGGCTGCTGCATCAAATGCGGTCACAGAGCAGCTGAGTGCAGCCAGGAGACATCATGCTTAATCTTATCAGCGGCCGGAAGGAAGGAGACGAAGCACCGCGCAGGCGGCAGAGGCTGCCCAGCCGCAGGCAGGGGGAACGTACAGGGCGGAGGCGAGTTCAATCATTGACCTCACCTTCGCCAGCAGCGCGCTGATCCACCACGCAAGATAGAAGATCAGCGATGCCTACACCGCCAGCGACCACGAGGCCATTTAATACACGATAGGCTTAGTAGGCCGACCGAGATGCACCCTGCCCCTGCCCAGGAAGGCGTTCCGGCAGTCACCCCGCGCCTCTCAGAATGCAGCGATCGCTATAAAACGGCATCGCTATAAAATGATAATATTGCATCAGCCTATATTTGCATTGCGAATGGTTGTTGAAGTTCTATAGTTCTGAGAACAACCCTTTTGCCGCTGCGATAGATTGGCGTCGCTGTCGCTGAGTGTGGGTTTTTATGCACAAAAAAGAAATGGTAAAGAGCTAGATCAGTCGAATATTAGACTTCGTTGTGACCTGAACTCGCTGCGCAAGCAGTAAATGTGTACATTAGTCGCCGCCAAGACAACGGGATCTTCCATATAGTGGTTTATAAAAATAAATGTGAGTTGTGTGATTAACTACCTAATATGTGTACAACAAGCGCTGTTAAGGCACCGTCACATAAACGCAAATTTATTTTATATACAAAAAATATGGAAAAAAAATTGTACTCAGTGATATGGTTTCCTTCGACAAAATGAAGTAAGCATGTATGTGGTTGTGTTGCTTGTAAAACCCTTGCGACGTCGACGAATCACTGTACATTGCCTGCCGCCAAGAGCTGATGGCGCGCCAGAGTGGCAGCGGGACGCTTGACGCCGTGTTGGTTTGAACGCTTTTGAATTCTGTTGAATTCTTTTTGCACACCACGCACTGCAAGAATAGAACCACATAACAAAGAAAAAAAAAATTAATTCAAGACATATTTTATTTATATGTATATAAAAAGATGAAAAATAAGAGAAAACAATAAAAAGGAAACAACAAAACAATCCACAAACAACTTAACGTCTATTGTTGTCACATGTCCACTAACCTCTAAAATACACTCTATTGAATACTTGTTTAATTCATGCATTACAGTTAAAGTCGAAAACATAAAAAAAAACTACAAAGGTGGAAGGAAGCACAGCAGCACTAAACGAATGACCTACAATTAACACTAAACACCAGGAAACAAGGAAAAGAGGAAACTGCGTAACTGACCCACACATACAGGTTTTCTTTTATTTTGGAAAGAATACACAAGTAGTTGTTTAATGCGGGTTCTAGCACAGTCATGGGAGAGTGCACTTGGGGGGTGCAGGTGTCCGAATTAGCATAAATCATTGGTGGGAAGGGGTTTGAGGTGCCTAAATTTGTTTGCATGCATGATCATGATCAGTCTCGTTTGTTCTTAGGCGTGTGAATTTGGTGGTAAGGGGGTGAAAAGGACAAGGTGTGTGTGCTAGAGCGTATCCGGCTTGTGTCTGTCCGGCTTGTGGGTCAGCAGCTTGTACATATCTCGTGCTAGTGTGTTTAGGAGGGTGGATCTTGTGTCACTATGTTTAGGAAGGGGGATCTTTTCGGTCACCAGCTTTTGCGTGTTACTGTGGGTTTCCGGGTTGTGTTACTGTGTTCAATCAGAAGAGAGTTTTTCAATTAAGATATCAGGTGTTAAGTAACTTGTCTAAGCATGTAAGGTTTTGATAAATGATTTTGACTCCTCCCCAATATTTCTGTTGACCTGTTAACTTACTTTCCCGTGTGTTGATTGTGAACTCGAAAGGCATTTCGATAATCGATCTATTTTCGGTCTTTTAAATCATTTTTTAAAAGTGATAAAATCCGAAGTGGGACATTAAAAAATAAAAGTGTTGTCATAAACACAAAAAATCACAAAAAATTGCTGAGACTGAAGTGATTGGAAAACAACAAAAAAATTAATAGTTAATTCGATACAAAGACACAAGAAAAAAAAACATTAACATGTATCGTTACAATGAAAAGTGCAACATATATATTTCAACCCTCGCTAGCTGGAACCAAAATGTGCGCACGGAGCGACACAAGATGTTGGTAATTGAACCCGTGGATTCCCGTGTTAAGAAAGTGGCGGTTGGATTTCAAGGACGAATCTTTTACTACCTCTATGAAAATACTGAGGTTGGAGAGAAATTCCCGGAAATATTTATGCGAGAGGCTGGAGAAAAATTATTGCCATATTTATCCGCACTTTTGGAAAGCTTTACATCCGTAAAAGTGAATTTTGAACTTTTCGGAATGTATAAGCTGTTAAAAGATGAAGTGAAGTGTATGGAGATGAAGTCAGAACAAAAATGACTATTCTCTCTATGCACTCCGATACACAATCCGAATACGGGGAACATACCGAGAGGGTCAATGGAAAAATTTATCAGTTCCAAGAGAGAGATAGCGCTTAGACATTGATTCACATCTCTCGTCTTCAGATGAATGTGAATCAATATTCCCCTATGAGAGGATCATCTATCATCGAGCTGCCCCCATTTCTACAAAAGAAACATTCAATTGTGAATGTTAAAAATGATGCAGATGAATACTGCTTTAAATAGACTTTGATTGCTGCGCTTGTGAATAAGGAAAAGAATGCAGGTAGATGCAGCTCATACCATGTGGATATAGAGGAGAACATAATCATATTGGAAGACGGAATGCATTTGGATTTTACCGGATTAGAATTCCCCTTCAACCCACATAAAATGGAAGATTTTATGAAAAGGAATCAGGAAATCTGCGTGACTGTCTTCGGATTTGATGGAGCTCTCATCTATGGACCAATTTTTTACCCTTCTGAGGTAAAATTTAAGCACGTTTATACGAGGGCTGCTATATATCTTTCTGGCCTAGGCAACACTAAGTGTTGCCAGGTCCAATCTGACATTTTCATTGGAAAGTTTGACATTTTTTAGCATAACATCACAGTAGTTAAGAAATGCGGGTTCTAGCACACTCATGGGAGAGTGCACACTGGGGGTGGGGGTAATTAGTCACTCATGGGTGCACATGGGTGGGTGCAGGTGTCCTAATTAGCATAAAAAACTAATTAATTATTCGTGGGAAGGGGTTTGGGGTGTCTAAATTTTAATGCATGCATGATCATGATCAGACCGTGTGTTGTTGGGCGTGTGAATTTGGCGGTAAGGGGGGTGAAAGGGACAAGATGCGTGTGCTAGTGCGTGTCCGGCGTGTGCTCGTGCGTTTAATGAGGGGAGGAGTTTTTCAATTAGGATATCAGGTGTTAAGTATCTTGTCTAAGCATGCAAGGTTTTGTCAAATGATCGTGAAGCGAGGGTGTGTGCTGGAGGATGCGCTTGGCTGTTGGTCAGAATTTTTAGGGTGTGTACTGTGAGACATGCTTACCTGCTGATTGAGGAATTTGTTGGTGGAAGGGGGTGCTGTGTGAGTCACTGCAGTTGGTAGCTTGTCTAAGCATGTAAGGTTTTGTCAAATGATCGTGAAGCGAGGGTGTGTGCTGGAGGATGCGCTTGGCTGTTGGTCAGAACTTTTAGGGTGTGTACTGTGAGACATGCCTACCTGCTGATTGAGGAATTTGTTGGTGGAAGGGGGTGCTGTGTGAGTCACTGCAGTTGGTAGCTTGTCTAAGCATGTAAGGTTTTGTCAAATGATCGTGAAGCGAGGGTATGTGCTGTAGGACGCGCTTGGCTGTTGGCCAGAATTTTTAGGGTGTTAGATGTCCCCCCCCCTCCCCTAAAACGTGCCATGGAGAAGGGAGCAGCAGCTGTGCAGTCCGGGTCTGTGTCAACATATCTTGCTAGACATATAAATGAAAAGATGAAAGAATTCGAACATCCCCTTATTTCAATTTTTACCTTTTCACCTGCTGATATAAATTAACCATTCTAAGAGCAGTGGGAGAAAAAAGGTTATCCTTGGCTGGGTATAAATTCAGTCAGGTCCTAGAGGAAAAATATCATTCGATGCCCACCAGTCAGCACCAGCACCAGCATGAGAAGCCAGCACCACCACCAACCTCGGAGGCCACCACCATCAACCTCAGAAGCCAGCACCACCACCAACCTTAAAAGACAGCACCAACCTCAGAAGCCACCACCAGCCTCAGAAGCCAGTACCAGCACCAGCCTCAAAAGTCAGCACCATCATGAACATCATGTGCTCCACCGCCTCTGCTTCCACCTCCTCCACCTCTACTTCCACCTCCTCCACCTCTACCTATAAAAACCTCCTCAATTGGGGGGTATCACAAGAGGACCTGGAAATGTTACTTGAGGATATCGAATTGGATCCTCTTATGCTCACCTTTAGCTCAAGCAGAGCTAAGGGTGAGTTGGATTTCAACCAACTCCCGATAAATACATCCATGGAGATAATTGGTGAGTGCTGTGAGACACGCTTACCTGCTGACATACTTTTTAGGTCTGCTGATATCAACCCCTAATATTACTGCTGACCTACTCACCTACTGACCTGCTAACCTACTAACCTACTAACCTGCTGTCCTACTTTTTAGGTCTGTTGATACCCACCCCTAATATTACTGCTGACCTACTTACCTGTGAACCTTATTTCAAGTATGTTGATCGTGGATACCCACCCCTAATATTTATGTTGATATACTGACCTACTTTCAAGTATTTGTCAAACATAAGTTGGGGAGGATGTAACTCTATTCTATTAAATAAATATACAAGCGTATGAAATAAAAGATTGTTTTCTATTTTTTTTTTCAAATTTAGTTTTTATTTAGTCTTTTAAATAAATTAATATATCGCTCCATCAATTTTAAGGCATCTTGTTCTCTCTTCTCAACATGCATGCACCTACAGGTGTCAGTTCCAACTTTGCAATCGTCGTAAGCCCAGGCGCAGTATGATAGGTGTTGTCCATACTTGGATTTTATTACCGGAGTAGCTTCTACGTCTTTGAAAAATGTTTGAAATGTTTTCAATTTCGTTACGTGCTCCTTAAAAATCTCATTGCCATACTCCTTTAAAAATTCCTCAATTTTCTAGAGATCATTTTAGTATTGTTTAGTTTTTCCAATTAAATTAGTTTGAACGTTTATTTTAAACTAAAATCGTTCCCAAATGCACCACTATATTTATACTCATTTTTTTAATGAAATCGAAAATGTGAAACCTGTTGCTATACCCACCCCTGAAAATAGACTTGTAACAAAAGAAAGAGAAATATATATTTTGTTTTGTTTTCTTCTTTTATTTCAGAATTTCTTTTATTTCAGAATTTCAATATATGATGAAATTAGTTTTCTAACTTTATGTTGTTGATTTATAAAATGAAAGCATGCACATGTTGCTATATTGTCATAGGAAATTGGGCATAATTTAATATGTTCTCCATAAGTTGTTTTTATAATCTCTTTTACACCAGCTTTCATGAACATGTTCCGTGTCTCCACAAGCATTTGTAAATCATCTTTCGAAATCACTTTCCCAAATTCATTAATAAATAAATTTATATAAATTACTCATCTCGTTAACTTGTACTCTCAACTCTCAAAAGAAAAGTGAATGTTAAAAACTAGATATTAGAACTTTCGGCCACATAAAAATTCAAAATGTTGTGTGCATTGTTGAGCGCGCAGACACCCTCCTGCACATGTAGTGAACAATATGGAAACTTATTTCCATCTATTATTTTAAGATTTCTTCAATGTTTAATAAATCTTCCGTTCTTAAAAATTTTTTGAGGAAAAGTCTTTTTTCATGGCCTTTACAAATTATTTCCTTATTTCTTAATATTTCTCGTACATACGTTTGCGCTTCTTTGAAATAGTTAATGCCATCGTTCCAATAAATTTTATGATGTTTTTTTGTTAACCAAGCAGCCGTTTTTCTCGATTTATTATCCAATTTAGTAAAATCATAGGGGGGTGTATAATAAAATGCAAATTCAGTTTTGAATCTCTTTTGAATACCACACCCATTTCTTTTAGAATAAATTTATTGTTATAAATTCTTGAATATCAATTGCCGCTATATCCTCCCTCATTGTTAAGTATTAGACAATCCGCTGAACTTTACCATTTAACGGGTTATATTCAACTAAACGATCATGAATCAGTACACAATATACTTGAACTAGGGGCTTGTGCAAGCTCAATAGAAATCCTGACATCAATCGGTCCCGACTTAACAGTTTCATTTTGATATGATAAATCTATTACGATAATAGGAGCTTTAACTTTAACAACAGGAGTTAGCAATGGGGCATCATTTCGATTGTAGTAGCTAAATTGAAATTTAGAATACAATTCATATATGTGAGCGAATCGATCTTTCTCATAATCTAAATTTAAATCATCATACGGATATGTTTCAGAGTTTAGATACACCTATAAATTTCTCAAACTATTTGTGATAAATTGATGATTTTCTTTAAATACGATTAATGCGAAACGAGGGCGTTCACGGTTAGCAGCCAGTTTTACATTCCAAATATGATTGGTTCCATTACTTAGTTTTGGGTTGATATACATATGTGTCCCAACTGCGGAATGCAATTGGTAGATTGCCTTCGCTTTTTATAATATTGTACATTTTGATTTTTGCTGAATCGCTTGGTGTTACATGAGGAATTTTCCATGTAATATTAGTTATATCAAGTTGAAGCTTGACATTTGGTGTATTATTTTCAAATACATCACCCAAGTTTTTAGTTATTAAAAGCACTTATTCGCGTTTACAATTTAATACGACTTTTTTGAAATCTTCAGCAAATCCCAATAGATTTCTAAGGGGTACTGAAAAGTTGAAATGAGCTGAGACGTTAAAATTGGGTCCTACAGTCCATCCAGAATTGTAAAGCCTCTTATGTTCATTTTGATTTATAGATAAAAAGTTGTTTATTGTAGAAGTAACGCCAGTAAATCTTGTTCTTTTGATCTCAACACCATTTATTTCATATCGTATTTCATCTAAAAAGTAGGCCGCCGCTCATCTTTGAGCCATCGGTGTAGAGTGATACCTCATCTGGCTCGGTTACACTCCCTCTTCTCCACTCTTCTCTTGTTGGGTATCTTGTAGTATATGCATTGCCGAACCGCATCTCGGTTGTCATGTAGTCGGTATTCCCTGTTAGCCGATCGTTTATTTCGTTCAGGATCTTACAGTGCCCGGTGTGGTAGTTCTTCCAGCTCTGGCTTGCCTTCAGTCGTACCGCGCTTTGGGCTGCTGTGTTCCTTATGAAATGCTCTATCGGTAATATGTTTAGAATGGCATTCAGCGCTGCTGCGGGGCACGATCTAAGTGCTCCTGTTGCCCCTGCGCATGC